>JAULKQ010018669.1:0-10067 GCA_032356285.1 Smithsoniella earleae | reverse complement strand
GTTTAAATTCCCAGTTTCTGCTCCTCCCTAAAAGAAAATCTTTGTCCTGTCCGGAAGGGTCGTATCAAACAGGCCAACTGCATCCGTATTTATTCAAGGTGTCAATTGCGGAATTTGAAAGAGATTCTCTCCACCTGCGGGGTTTTGCAGCACAGCATCAAACTCAAACCGAGCTCCTGCGGTTCTGTGTGATCCGTGTGTGCAAATTCCGCCAGAAACGCATCGGGCAGACGAACAATAATGCCAACGCACCTGCCGCAGGCATTCCCGGACGGAAGCCGAGAGCGTCTCTGCTGCAAAGCGAGCGACCTTCCCCACCCGCTTCTCCGACACAATGGCCGCCGCTTTCTGTTTAAACAGAGCTTTCATTCCCGAGCCACCACTGTTCGCGAACCCGGCTGGTTCAATCGCAGCCTCACCATCCGTCGACCGCGCGACAGAACCTCCGCGCGGCTTCCCGGTCACGTGTGGCAGTGATTCGTCCATGACACCAGAATCACGTGCCACAGGCGTTCCGCTTTGGGAGCTCGAGCTTCTGGTGTCCGGCGCTTGTGGCTGAGGGGAGCCACACCCAGGTGATGAGGGTGAGGTGTCATCACTCTGGGGTATCACTGAATCATCGGCAGAGGGCTCCACAGTCATGCATGGGGGTGCGGTGCAGCCACTCACAGTTGCTGGAGGCTTAGTAGTTGGCATTCTGGTACTTTTTGGCTGGTCGCCAGCATGGTGTTGAGTGGTGGCCACCCTGAGGCACAAATCTGGGTCCTCCGCTTGCTTAGTCTGCTGCACAGAAGGACTTTTGAGGTGAAACTAGCTGGCCTTGGAGTCTACAACTGTTCACACCTTGTGCTGCATCCTGTTCGCAATACATTTGTGATCGAGCTCAGGTGTATTTCAACAGCCGTAATTGATAAGTATACAGATAGATGGTGAGATAGATATCAATGGCAGATCGACTCACCTCCCCTATTCCTTACAAGTGAGTCTCGCAAGTCTTCAGCTATCTTGGGCTATGTGGTAACCCTTGTACACTCTATATGTATCTAGTGTCAGGGCTTTACTTGGTTGTGCAAATGCTCATGTGTACGTCAACACATGTTTGGTTCGTTTTGTTGCTTGGAAGCGTGAAATTCAAAAAGAAGTGTGTGATTCTCTTATCCCTGAGTGAGTGTGTAAAACAAGGTAGTTAGTTAGATAAGCAGTGGCTACCAGGGGGCCTCAGACCCATAAGGGGCCCCAGGGGCACGAGGCTAGACACAGGCTCCTGAAGTCTTCAGAATCATTTACTCAGTTCTACGCTTCCAAAGCTTACACTGTTCACCCATCGGTGTAACCTAATGCAACAGGAAAGCTGGATGGAGGACGGAATTGATGCAAAATTGGGTGCATGAAGAGCACCAGGTTGTCAGCGATGCTTTGTATGATGTCTTGCATGGCCTCTGCACGGCCAGCGGCACGCATGTCGGCCACCAGTGCAGAGAACCCTATCGCCTCCTCCTCTGCCGCTTGGACTCGCTCAGACAGATCTCTGACGGCCTGAAGTAACAAAACTCCACAGCATCAAGTATATGGTTGGTGACGCAATGCCAGAGCAGCTGATATCTAGTATCCAATACTGTATAGTCACAGATGCAAGTGTGCTGTTCTTAATGCGGTGGCTACTTGTCGAAGGTACTAGCTTAGTGCAGTAGTCAAGTTCATCACTAGGCCAAGGGCTAGGCAACCAGAGTCATTCTTCTGGCTGTAATAGACCTTCACGAGGTGCTAAACCGACACGAGGATGCACAGCTGTGCTGATTTCTGTCGGACAATTGAGTTGCCCTAGCATACACTAACATTTATCTTCCCATTTGGAGCCCTTGAAAGAAATGCTCCTTTGTGTATGAACCCTGAAACAATAGCTGTATCACTTGCTGCGCGCTGATTGATTCAGGTGGTCTTGTTGAGGGTGTGAGGTCACTCAACAGTACACTGGACAGTCTCCAATGCAAGAGCTTCAGACAATTATAGCGAGAAGGGTTTGGTGCTTTTCTAGCATGGCATCGCAGTTTGGTGTGTCACAGGTTTGAGTCCTGGTGAATGCGAGCCCTGGGAGGCACTAAGATTGGTCTGTTGAGTGTGGGGGAGTGTTGAGAGTGCATGTCAGGTCACTTAAGAGTACACCTTATATCCGAAAACGTAAGGTCTTGGTAAAATTAAATCCAAACTCCACTGTAAAGAGAGCAAAGTGTTTTCCTGGGATATGAAGATTAAGAATATGTATCCAACAAGTCAACTTCTCTTCAGTTCAAGTGAGATTACTGGTATCTTTGTCTATGTGATCCATACCCTTCAGTGGAGTGCTTGGATATCAACAATACCTAACTCTGTATGTTGAAGATTGAGGAAGATTCATGATGCTTCCAGGTGACTGTGGTGCTATGGAGTGGAAAGGCATCAGAGACATCAGAGAGTTAAGCGCTGGTGGGGCCTGAATCATGCGAAGTGACATAGCTGCTCAGTACCAGGGTTAAGGATACATATTGCAATTATTGTTGAGATTGAAAGGCTTACAGTGAAAGAAAAGACGCTGAACGTCAAGATATCAATCGGTCTGGTTTCTGTTATTGGAGTTGCAGAATTTTTGGAGCAGTGTTGGATAGCAATGTAAGTGCACCTCTTTCATTGCCTGGATGCTGTCTGTGCCATCTTTGGTAGCAAGGGGGGTGCTTGGGCGCGTTCCATGGGAAGGTTGGACTACATTTATCTCCCTGGAAACTGTTAACTCTGGGTCTGCTTTGTTTGGCACAGATATTGCCTCGGTGTCTTGAATAGCAGTCCCAAGCTTACTCTTGAGCTCACCAAGCTTGAGAAGCATGCTCTGTAGTGACTTCCAGCCTCCAAATGTTTGAAGCAGCTTGACTGTTCCACCAAGCATATCAATCATGTCTTGCGCAGTTCCACAAACAGTAACCAAGTCAGCTGTCGCTTCCAGAGCCTGTGTGAGCTCCGTGACAGAACCTGTTGACTGTACTGTACTTGACGCGCATTTTAGTACGGAAGTTAGACTCTCGGTTCCACCTGAGTCGCCCAGAGCGTCGGTGAACTTTGAAAGCTGTTCCAAGAGCTACAGCACGCGGGTGCAGTGAATCCAGTTTTATTTTCGACACATAGTTTCTTAAAACCGCTTTCAGTCGAACAACCTTTTCATCTCCCCCAGCTTTTTGCGATAAAGACTGGATATTCTTTAATACAGCCGTGAAATTGCTTGCACCTTTCGTCGTGGAGCACATGTCTTTGACTGACTGTAACACTTTACACAGCTCCTGAACACTCCCAAAGTACTCCATTAGGTGCGACATCTCTGTACATGTAGGTACTGTACAGTATTATACCATTGTATGAATGATATACCTAGTCTAGATGATATGCAAGCACACGGTCACATACCCTCGAGACTATTACCCAAAGATTTTGGACCACCGCTTGCAGAAGAAAGTGATGCCACGTAAGACATGTTCGCGGAGAAAAGTTGGGGTCCGCCAGATTCATTTATCGCCTTCGCCAGAGTCTCAATCGATTCTAACCCCCCTGTTCTGTGCACGCTCAACGCAAAGTCCTCGACTAGATTGATTCGCTGCATCTTTACATACTTTCCAGTTGATACGCCGGCTTGGTGTACCGGTAACGAATGCGCATAATCACTCATAAGGTAAAACAGGGAGTTCACACCATGTCAGCAGATGCAACAGGTTCATTTTCGTATCGACACACTGATCTTAACTTCTCTTTCAAGCTATCAATGTTTTCTTTCACACTAGACTGCGATACAGTAAGCCATTCTATGCGCGAATTTAAGGCTCCCAGGATGCTCTGCACTCGGTTGTTACAGTATGTGAATTATTCAAGCGGAACAACCAGTCCGAGTCAGGTGAGTACCTGGAGTGGCCCTGTTTCAATCAAAATCGGTTGGCGAAGTTGCGAGGAGATGTCCGCATCTTTGACTTCCATAGTAGCAGGTCAGGCAGAGTTCTGCTCTCGTATCAAAAGGTGTAACTTGGGAGTATTGAAAATACCAAGCTCTTGCGTTCAAGTTAAAAGCTATTACTTACACAAGGTGATGCATTCGTGACTGCTTAAATCTTAGCTGCTATGTCAACGAAATTTGAACTGACTAAGCTGCAGAGCATGAAAGATCACTTGATTGCGCACTACATGGGGTCATCCACTGGGCAATACATCACAGGCAGTGAGTATGACTTGTTATGCTTGAACGCACTGCGAATATGTGGCACTGTTGCGATAAAATTGCCATTCTTGCTAGAGATTTGGAAGTTTTAACCAATATTTTTACTCCGTTGATCAATTTCTAATGTATCCGTGCAATGAGCGCTGCAAATTGTACTCTGCTGGTCTTCAAGCTCAGTTTTACCGCCCATGAGTTGACAGTTGAATAGCAGGGATTGTTACTCGCGAGTAGCGCGGGTGCAATGGTTCAAAATTATCACCGTACGGGTATCAAGACTTGACACGTCTCATATCGCGGAGAAAGCTGATGGCTCATTCCCTCTTATACATGTTCACCACTTTTTGAAAATGTGAGCCGTATACTGCCGTACTTCGCGGACGAGTCTCCAAAAAGGCTTCTCAAACATGCACCTTTATGCGGCGCGATGAGAGCAAACTCTTCGACAGTACTCTTGCGATTCCAGTATCAAACTTCAATGAAGTCGACTGCGAAAGAATGCGGGATAGGACTCAAGTTGTTACCATGGTAGCAGGCATGCCATATAAGAGATACAGGATGAACAACCGACACGTCCACGTTCTTGATTTTATTAAGGGTCATCACCAGGATATCCCCTCTCTTGTTGGATATCTCTTCACCTTCTGAGACTCTCCGCAAGTGCCTCTCTTTTGGTTCCATGACCGTATCAAAGCGTTGCGACACCCGTATTGCACCTGACTTTGGACGCAGTTGCTGGCGCAATGCTTGAGTAAGATAGTGAGCACTGGTGAGTTGGCCTCACTAAATCGCAATGTCATTGAACGAAAAAGCATTGAACAAGTGGAGTGGCAACGTATTTCCAGTATATTCCAGCTCAGAATGTTGAGAATACTCAACTACACTCAGAAATCAGACAGCGACACATTGTTATTACTGATACTACAAGGAACATCAACAACAAGAGCGATTGCGGAAGACAGTGGTCACATGAAAGGCACTTATAAGCTCAGATAAATATCTATGTAACATCTTAGCTGCTGAAACACTGTGCTGCATTGAAATTATATGTAACCTTGAGCACAGGTACCAACGAATGAACTTGAAGGTTAACCTGTTTCATTGCTGAATGGCGATGCGTAAGCAAAATTTGTTAAATACATGTGGAATCCGAAAATCCAAGGAATCTACGAAACTGCGTGGGTATCTTGACGATACCTAACCGGCAAGCGGCTGTCACGGATAACCACCACGTTCTGTAGTAGAACAACACGACACTGGCATCAGTCATCAGTTCGTTGGATTCGCTTTGACTGAGATTTGACTTGGTAATTTCTGTGTGTAAAGAAATGACCTGTTTAATAGCCTCATATCAAGGAAATCATATTGTTCCGTACTGATGTGAAGCTCGCACTTGAATAGATACAGATCCAGTTTAGAGACCGTTAGTTTCAAGGCGTTGTAAGAGAAACAGCCATCGAGCACTTACTAAAAAGTATGTGTAGATTTTTCGCATCCGGAGGATGAAGAGAGTTGCTGCGGAGCAGCAAAAGCAGTGCGTTATGTTCTAGCGCTTAGGGCCGCGACAACAATCTCACATACAAACTATTAACAGTGCGAACAGCAGTGAAAGTTCAAGAACTTGCCGTACTGTAGGAGCTGACAAGGCGCATTCTTCATGGGGGTGACAAGGTGGGGATGACTGGATCCGTGTGCGCAGAGAAAGTGTTGGATCACATGACTCTTCCCTCCCACGAAGCCCTAGGATTCATGAAAACGTTACTATATATTCACATCTTGTGTCACTAGCTACCTTTGCACGGACACAATCTGCTAGTGAGTTGCCAGGAGAAGACTAACCCCATTACTTCGTCACGCGAGCGAGAATTGGCGCTAACATAGGCATGAAAGGAGGAAGTTATAGTTTCTATCGATGTTTAAAGGCGCAGTGGCAGGCGACTGGTCATCATACCAGTGGCCGCGGTTGATGGCCATTCCCTGTGAAGACAGTCGTGGGTAAGTGGAAAATTCCAGCCGAGTGCTATGCGTATCCTGTGTCCAAGCACCGAAGCGACTTAATTGAGAATCTTGCTTCTAAATACTTCCATAGTGAAAACTGGATATGTCCTATGTCCGAGGTGGTTAGCGCCAAAGCCGTGCGCACCACATGGCCAATGCTATTCACACGGGTCTCCTAATATAGAACAAATCAGAAACGAATCAAGCTTAAAATTTGAATTTCACGCACTCCAAACTCATAGCAATGCAGTCCATATGAACAGTTTAATTCCCTCTGAATCTGCCCAGTCATACCGGTACATTCAGGTTGTGATTCCTCTTTTACATGCCTTAACTCCAATCTCAAAGGTGTGAAGCTATTACATGTGCGGATGAAAACCTGTGTACTAGGAACGAAAGAAAAAAATACCTTTCATAGATGCGCGCAATGTGGTCACTCAAACTTTGACGGAGAATGTCTTCAACGCTCACTCGAGTGACTGTTTGTCTCACCTTTGAAAGTAATGTTACTGATCTGGGTGAAAAGCCTGTCTTCTCGCAAGATACCGGGAGCACTTTGGCCGCTCACTACAACTTATCACTAGACTGAAGCTTCTAAGTCGAGAAATGTTGGCTTTAACTACTTGAGAATAAGGGAATGGAAGTGTTCCAAACCTAGAATACCTTTCAGTTGGCACATTTCAGCTGAAAGGAAACCTGTCTACACCAGTGCATCGCAAAGCTCAGCAAAGTAGTGCAGTTCTTCCCCACTGCTCTCAACCAATCGATACGAAGAATGTAAATAGCTGTAGTTTGCCTGCATATGGGATCACCTTATATCTTAACAGATGACTTGAATAGTCTGTCATTTGTACCAGAATGCATGGCTGGACTTGTCCTCGCTGTGACCTCCATGGCGAATTTGCGCTTCTCGAAATAAGAGGGCACAATAAGACACCATGTAATAACATTTCCGGGACGCTTACATCGAACAGTAACATTGCAGTTTTACTGCCGCATGCAACAGCCTAGTAATTGGCAGACCGAACAAAATGTGCAGTAGGTTGCACTCAGTTCGTGAAAGGACATTTTTAGCGCTTTTTATATTGGTCATGGCTGGCATGGATATTCAGGCGTAGTAAAACTAATTCAGTAGGATGCCCCATGAAGACTCGTGGCTCCGGTTGTTCAATTCGGAGATTTTCGACGAATATCTAACAATAAGGTGTGTCTAATGTTGAAGGCACCTAATTTACACGAAAAGTTGCTTGAAGTGGACCGTATGTGCTGCCGTGTTACTTCTCTTACCACCATCTTCTCTCGAGTTTAGAACGGAAGCGAGATTCCAGGATGATATCCATTATAATTCATTGCTTAATGGCGAATGTACGGATTGCATGAAGTATTCGATGATGTTGAATGAGGAAGCATTGCTTAGGAACGTCGCTTTGCACCAAATTATTATGCTGTGAAGGTACATTTACCAAAAGCCTGGAGGTGTACACGAGTACCTATGCAACAAGCTGTTTGACTTTGACGAGCATGCCATCGAACGGATTTTACCGTATCTTTGCGAGATGGCGACCAATTCCCCAGTCTCAGGAGAAACTCTCCAGCGCACCATTATCAGGCTATCAGGGACATCGGTCAACATAGCGGTGAAAGTACGCTGCCTCTCAGAGTTACACTGCTGACGATTGTATATTTCCGCACGGAGAGGAACAAACTAGTTCATCGTATTGCCCGACAGCATCTTCCCTTCGCAAGGGCAACAACGACAAACTTTTCCACAGTATTATATTCACTGGCCCATCAAATGTTAAAACATTCTATTTGTCATACTGCTTCGTCGCAAAATGCCTTGTTGCCCTCCCCACGCTTTAGTTTGTCCATGTTGTGTGTTTGTCGACGCCCTCTGGACAACAAGATACGTGCACGTTTGCGAAATGCCACAAAAATACAAAATCTGTTTGAAGAGATTACTTTACTCATCTGATATGTAGGTTCACTGGCACCTTCGCTCTATGCTGGACGGCCAGAACAGGAAAGCAGTATCGAAAGCCAGGACACTCAGCGTCGCGTGCGAACAGTACTCCATTCAGTCAATACCTGCTGATATTCTGTCTGACCCCTTTGACGACTTATTCCCGCTCGGATTCCAGCACACAGTTGCTCATCTAGACGGTGTTCGAACGCACGCCAAGGATTGCGGCAAAGTGTCTTCAAATACCGAGCATGAGCAAAACCAGGACATTGCCATTACTAGTACTGCCGATCGGGAGTTGCCCAGTAGCCGTGCTTCCACAGGTGACCAGCTTCCCGTCGACACCAAATCGGTTGAATTGCCCAGCCAAGGGTCCGGAGAACGAGTACAAGCACTACACAACGAGCTAGGAGCAGGAGAAGGGGTATCTGCGCTAGTAGCCGCAAGCTATCAGTGCCTGAGTGCTGGCGGGACGGGTGTTGTTTCGAACGATACTCCTGCACCGCTTCATCGTCCATTCCACCCATTTCGTGCAACTGTTCAATTTTTCGACGCCCTCGGTGAATGCTCGCAAGGGTTAATCAACATGCCGAAAATAGACCGGCTTCCGAAATTGAACGGTCGGTTGCTAAAAACAGATATTACGTTGAGGACTTCGCTCGGGCGGTCCCAGGTACTCATCTTTTCTTACTGCGTTTACACACCAAGCTTCCCAGATAAGCGCAAACTTGTTCGCAGGTAGTATGGCCCGTGTCTCATGGCGACGAAGTGCTGTTGCGTTTGGTTCCCGAGTACGTGAGAATTTTGAACTCAAAAGAAAGAACACCTTTCATTGTATACATCGAAACAATCAAAGTCAAGCAGAGCAAGCTGGATCATGCAACATCGTACGTTTCCTGTTTCGATCTAAACAAGCCCAGGAGACAGTTTTGCAAAAAGCCCTGTCGTGCTGGATTATTATTAGTTTCTGAATTCAGCTAGTATCTTTACTGCAGCCCACCAGTAGAAGCTCCTCCTTTTGAGGCGATACACCATCATGTGGAGCACACAGAATCTGCTTCTGATCAGAACTCAACAGTGTGCCAAGAAGAGAGAGCAACAGAGAAAGCCACCGAATGGCTCGAAGTTCAAAAAGGTGTGCCATGCCCAGTCGCAACAAATTAAAACTTTGCCTAACGATTCCGCTTATAAATAAAAAAAACTATATTTACAGGGGCATCCAAAGAACAGCATAGTAGTAACCAGGACGATGACGACAATGTAATTCATGCCGAGAGGTGAGCTGCTTTCCTCAGCTGCTTTCCTCAGTCTTGTGCCATGTTTTTCAAATCCATTCACTCATTGTCACTCCCCACCAAGGTGAAGGATAACACGTCACTCTAGAACTCAATCACACCCCCAAAAAGCTGGGTACCAAGCCACATGGTGAACGTTTCAATATGCACTATAGAAAAATGTGAAAAGTCTTGTTTATGTGGAGAGACAGAACCAATTGCAAGTGTTCATCAAACGTGCACAGTCAACCTTCATGGTGATGTGTTCAAGGGGTCAGGAAGTACGGTCAGCCCTTGCAAGTTTGAGATGAAGGAGGTTTCTTAAAGAGGATGACAGTGGCTGATGCTGCAGGAGGAGATGTCATGGCGATGAATGTCAGCTGCGTGGAGACTCTTCTCAGACAAGTGGTGGCGGGCTGATGAAGTCGTGGTGGTTTTCACATGTAGACATGCCTTCAGGGCCGTGCTCCTCGCCCCCAGGCTCCTCACCTCGGAGCTGTCATGGTAAGCTAGACTTCATCACTCCAGAAGTCTTTGCAAGCTCTCAGTCTGTAACCATCTCTGTGCCACTATCTGTTGTGATCCTTGTCCATAACTACAACTACTT
>JAULKQ010018658.1:0-10068 GCA_032356285.1 Smithsoniella earleae | reverse complement strand
TGCAAGCTGAAGAGAACAGTATAGCTACCATCTCGACTCAAGGCGAATTTTTTCGATCACTTGTGGACCTTGATTCACGTCTGGCACAATCTATGGACAGCGTACAACATGATTCTGCAACATTCGAAGGTCTACGAGTATCTGTAGAGGAGGTGAAGGCACAAGTACTACAGATGCTGAAGGATTCAGATTGTCAGCAAGAGCGATCTGAACTTGCACATCAGGCCCACGCTTCCAGTATCCAGAATCTGGAACAAAAGCAAAAGTGCATGGGAAATGCCATGGATAAGTTGGAAGAGTGGCGTGATGTGATGTCTGGGAATGATAAAGAAGAGCTGGAAAAGATTAATTCTGTAGTTCAAGAAGCTATGCTTCAGCTTAATCAAAATTCAATTGCTGTGGCATCCACAGAGAGTAAGGTATCTGAAGTGCAAAGCCGAGTGGGGGATATCAAAAGCGAAATTTGCATGTTGCATGAAGTTTTCCGCACAGAGAAGAGCGGCTCTAAACAAATTGCAGATGATCTTGCTGTACTAAGGAGCGACTTCGATGAACTTCTTGAAAGCATGGAGCAGCGACTCAAAGATTTAGAGCTCCTCTACGCCAAGAATTCTTCCGATTGTTCTCCCTCTTGTGATATACCACTGCGTCAGGCACTTGCTGTGCTTCAAGAACAAATGACAGAAAGTATGGAACGACAAGAAACGACAGAGGGAGAGTTAAAAACTATGTGTATGGAATTGAATGCAGTCAAATCTTCTGACATCGAGCTGGGATGTGAGCAAAGTGATGTTCGGCTGAAAGTTGAGAAAACAGAAGCACAGGTGAAAGATATAGCCAATCAGCTTCTGCAGTCTCTTAGTGAATCAAGATCTTCTGCAAGCAACTTTGATAGTCTGAAGAAAGCTGTTGATCTTGTCGAGAAAGCAACATTAGAGATTCAGGTTGCTGTTGATCAATATGATGTCAAGCTGTGTGACGTGCTTGCAGTGCAAGCACACCACAGCTCTGTTTTAGAGCAACACTCAGTCACTAATAAAGATGTAATGGACATCAATCAAAAGCTGCGACCCCTCCTTGATGTCCAAAATCAGCTTGTTACCACGGATGAGGCTGAGAGACTTGTGCGAGAAACGCTCGTCATGATTCAAGACTTTCTGAACACAAGTAGTGCACAGGCACATTCGTTGAATATGCCGGGTAGAGATCGACAAAATGAGCAGTGCAACACTGCCAATGAAGATGATAAGAGTCCTTCACTTTCATCAAACATGGCTGAGCATGAAAGTCAACCTTGTACTAGCACAGGTGGCATCTCCCCTGGTGAAATGAAGGCATGAATCCATAACTCATACAGCAAAAGTTGTTCAGAGAAGCTTCTGACCTGTGAGAATGAGAAAATCTAGTTTTCTTTCAATATGAGCTTTTATATACAGGATCGGCTTGATGCACTGGAAAATCGCATCAACGCATACATTCCAGACCCACAGCAATATCGCAGCTCAACTTTTCACTCTGACACCCCTTTGGTGATGCTTCAAATGATGCAGCCTGCAGACTCTTCCAGAGAAGCTCGCATAGAGTCAGTTACTTGGAATCCATTGGATGATGATGTCAGAGCACCGAGTGATCAAATATCAACCGCCTATAGTGTTCAGACAGCCAGTTCCCTCTCAAGTGTGGGTGACAGTTCAAAATTTGAGCAAGACAGCAACGCAACCTCGAGTTCAAGTAAACATGTACGGATGAGCACACAACAGGAGACAATATTGCAGCCAGAGTCAGGCTGGCGACAGAACCCTGAGTATATTACAAGATCAACAGGTGAGGGGCTTCCCAACGCAGGCAAAATTTTAGAAAATTGAAGAGAGTTAATATTTATTTTCCTGCAATCTCTTGAGGAAAAAAACAATGTTAGTGAATAGCTCACAACTACTTGCTAAGTTTGAATCGAATTTCATTATTCTGTCTCTCGAACCATGGAATTGAGTTCATACTTCTCAATCTCAACAGAGCACAGTATAAGACCAAAGGTCAAAATGGAGTGTCCATGCAATGTACCAAAACGTTCTAGCCACTAGTTTCCAGATGAGCTGCTTCTCTGTCACAAATGGACAAATTATTCCTATCACATCACTTGATCCCAGGAAGCCTTTTCAAGGAGCTCTTCTACATTGGTAGGTTCTCAGGCAGACACGTAATATACACAAAAGTACGATAGATTTGTGTTTTTTCCCACAGACGATAAATCACAAGTCAAATGATGAGCATTAACAGAATTGGTCATGTAACAAGTTTCTCTTTCGTTCGACTCTGCAGTTGGCACAGTCAAATGCTCAATAACCAAGCTCTTCACCTCGTGTACTGTAAGGTTCTGTTTGATTATCATTGCTGATAAATTTTACAACTCACAATTCTGATAGCTAGAGCTGGTAAGCAATCTGATCCTCATGTACATGAGCAGAAAGAGTTTGCAGATGATTTTGTCGAAAACCCATGAGGATGTGGAGATTGATGTCTACCTAGCACAAGCAAGATTTTGAGGTGGGGGTGGCAAGCTGATTGCAGCTGAGTATTCCTTCTTTCCCGACTTTCTTATTGTCAAGGTGCACAGGGTAGCTTTCCAGAAAGTAGGTGAAGAAATGACACATCCATCACATTCTTCTGATGTTTGTGTCAGGAAGCGGTACTTTTGCTCCTCACACGAGCTGGATTGTCGGAGCAAAGTTGACACTAAGAGAGTCTAAGTCTCAAGTTGATAGTGTAATGCTCTGTTCTCTACGGTCATGCCCATGTACAATTCGTCTCCAACCTGCTCAATCAGGGGCTCAATATCATGCAAATCCAATGACAAATAATGTCGCCACAAGCAAGCAAATAATGGTCAACCAACATTAATAGCCATGTACCTCTCAGCTCGAAAGTTCGAAAAAACAGGGCATTGGAACCACGTGGTATTTGAATTCAGTTCACCAGAAGCTATCTATTATGGTATGATGTTGCACAAGTCCGTCCCCTCTCCACCTTCGAATTACTTGATATAACCTATTTCAAGCATGGGAGATAACACACATGGAAAACAAGATAACCTCTGTTACACTGTGGGAATTAGCTAATCATGAAGTCAATCACAATGCCTATCAGTGCTGCAATCCTCACTACCTGACTCAGAAACCCTGTTTGAAACTTGACACTCTGCAATACAACTGGTAGTATGCTTTCAAGATAGAATAAAACAAAGAGTTGAAAGCTCCCATTCACACAGGTAGCCTTCAGATGTTGCATACATTTTCTTCAATCAATGAAATGTGCTAGTGCTATTGCTGTGTGATGAGTCTCAGTGAGCTTTAGCCCCTGGAAAAGCCTCATTAATCCAACAAAAAGCACTCTACTAGTATGCTGAAAAATACCTCATAAACTTTGCTGAGTATGAAATAAATAATAAAATCTTGCTCAGGAAGACACCATCTGTGCATAACTCTTGTTAGTACTGGTTTTTTGTACACAAAAACTGTTGTTCATCACGCTTCATCTTTAAGTGCTCGATTTGCAATGCGAAGCTCATGTGTATGTGTAGCCCCCACGCCCGGGTCCCTTTGGTCTGGAACTGTTGAAGGCTTCCTTACCATTAAGATTTTGGATTGACCTCCCAAAAACTTCATCCAAGGGGAGCCAACTTTTGCTGCTTTGTAATACCCAGCCTTGTGGTATAGAGCTATAGCTGACTCACTATCTTCCTGGACCGAAAGAGCTGACCAGTGGCACCCAAAACAAGGAAGGCTTGCATGCACTTGTTCAATCAAAGCCATCGCACAGCCCCGACGCCTGTAAGCTGGTTTACCCTGCAAAAATGTCCCAGAGCTAGACAGTCATCTTGTTCATATGAAAGTTACTTAAGCTACCTGGATATTCGTTAACGTGAGTGTGAACTGACCGCTAGGCTTGACAACCATCCGTATTCTTTAGGTTTATCATCGCCAGATTGGACCTGATCCACTACCCATTTATCTTTTCCTGCAAGCTACTACCCAAACAGAGTTGATTTCACCATCCATGCAAATATTTGTGATTTGCAGATGCTGCATGAAAGGTCGCACCTCTGAAGAGCTCCACTACCCCCACGACAGTTTCATTATCTCCAGTTCCTGAGACCGCAATAAGGATTAATCTATCAGATTCAGGAGATCTCAATTTGTTTTTCAGGGAGTCTATGATTTCTGCCTGCATTCTTCGGTCAATTGTATTTTTACGAGCAATCACAGACCATTAACCAATCATAGGACATTAGCTATGTAAACTTTCCCGAAACAGAGTCTTGAAAAAGTCGTCTAGAAATTTGATACTGGAGGTTTCATGAAAGGCTTCAGCTTGAACGTCAGCAACAGCAAGTAGTTCAGATTCTCGCATCTCTCTAACATCGAACTCTTTCTGAACAATGCTTCCCTTCCCCGCAAAACAGCATATCTCACTCGTTCCAGAAAGCAGTGAAGCATGGCAATTACCGACAGAGTAGGTCGTCAACTTTGGCTGCTTCGAGTTGAAGACGCGCAAGTAAGACATTGTATTTGGTATGCAGTGGAACGTGGTATTCAGGCAACAGATATTGAGGAAGTACAAATTTTCAATATTGCATTACGCTTGATAATGTATCTCTAGTTCTGTGGTTCCTACGGATGAACATGACTAATGAGGAGAGGAGGTTGATTTGGGGGGAGATTTAGAGCCAAATTGTCAAGCACTCGCGAACCTCCATGACTATATGCTTCTTTGCAGAAAGACATCCTTTACACCGTGTTACTTATGGATTATCATCACAGTCTAATTGCACTTATTATTACAAGGTTTTCATTTCGACTTGCGAACTATGTTCGAAAAGTTCCTGTACACTTGTACAAATAAACACCATACAGCTTGCCAAATAGCAGTTGAATATTGCTAAATATGCAATGGAAGTTCATTGATGTTGCAGAAAGGCATCATCCCGTGAGTGCTTACAACTGAAAATACAATACAACACTTTACATCTACTTTGCTGCATGAAGCACTACTTTGAGGTCTCTGATAACTTAATGCCTTCAAATCGATTCAAATCTAATGACAAGCATATACTAGTTGCCATTGATCTTCGCTGAATCTAAGAACAAGCATGTACTAGTTGCCATTAAAATTCTTCAAGGAGCGCTGAGTTTGAGGTATACTTACCTTTCACGAGATGGAAAGTCATATATGTACAACTCAGATGAGCTACACTTGCTACTTCTGTCTTTCACAGGTTTCAATGGTTTTATGAACGTTGTCTTTGAGCGTCGCTTAAGTTCGCCTGGTCTGACGATGAAAAACGTTTCCTGGCAATGGCACAGATGGTGCTCGTGAATTGGAAGAAGAATTGGAAGAAGTTCTATGCGCTTGAATGACACAATGCCGGAGGCTTGTAGTTGTAGCTTCTTGTAATCTCTGATGCACTTCGTACCATGACATCCGCAACGTTACAAGTGTTCCTTTAACTACACTCGAAACAATACTAATGCAGTAATGAAAATATTATGATCCCTGATGCTCTAGACATTTCGGCTCACTTGTTCTTATACCGCGAGCTGTTGGCATTCGGGCTTGCCATGCATCGTGACACGCGGACGACTTCGTCTGTTGTTTCACCCCGAATCGGGATGCTGTGCCCCAGATGAGGGACTAACATATTCTGTAACAATTTACTACAGGATTGGTGTACAGGTTTAGGTTTATGACTAACAACGATGCGTTAAGGCCACAGTGCAGGGAGTATAGACCGTGTTCAACTAGCGTATTGAACTTAAGTGATTGAAATGCCGCCTTCCGGTTATGATAGGATGATAACCATTTTCTCGCCGGAAGGCAAGCTTTATCAAGTAGAGTATGCTTTCAAGGCTGTCAAGTCCGCAGGCAATACAACGATTGCTGTAACTGGTGATGACACTGTATGTGTTGTGTCCCAGAAGAAAGTCCCAGACAAGTTAATTGACCCTGTAAGCATCAACAATATGTTTTCTATTACTCAGTTCATCGGGATGGCGGTAACAGGCTTAACCGCAGATTCAAGATCAATAGTGCAAGATGCGAGGCATAGAGCAGCTGAGTTTCGATTCAAGTATGGTTACGAAATCCCTGTTGACTATTTGGCTCAAGCTTTGGCCGATAAAGCCCAAGTTCATACTCAGCAGGCCAGCATGCGGCCACTAGGTGTTATGAGCATCCTTATTGGCGTCGATGAGGAACGTGGTCTTCAGTTATACAAAGTTGACCCCGCCGGTACGTATCCTTGGAAGTTATATTCCCCAAACATCCAGCATTTCGTCCAACAAATTTTTTCGATGCAGGTTATTATGTGGGGTATAAAGCGTGCGCAGCAGGCACAAAAGATACAGAGGCTGCAACTTACCTGGAGAAGCAGCTTCGGAATGGAACCCCGTCTGGATATGATAACACCGTACAAGCAGCTATTAGCGCTTTGCAGAGTGTGATTGCCGAAGATTTTAAACCTTCTGAGCTGCAAGTGGGAGTGGTATCTAAAGAGAGTCCAAAGTTCAGGACGTTAACAACTGCTGAAATTGAGCAAGCTTTGATAGCAATCACAGAGCGAGACTGACACACTCTAACTTTGCAATACGCACGTGCTCACGTTGGAATCAGTAAAGTATTCTGCTGAGGGATAATAGACTCATTTATTACTGCATCTAATTGTGTAAACGTCTGTACCACTGGAGTCAAAGATAAGGCGTTGTCTATGCAATGCGAAAGATGGTCCTGATTACACTGTGCTGCAGATTACTCTGAAGCAACTTGGAGGGCCGGTGAGTCTACACCACATCCCATAATATTAAGCCCATTGTCTACGAACATAACGTGTCCGGTCACAGCTGAACTCAAATCAGAACACAAGAATGCAGCAACATTCCCAACTTCCCTGGCGAGCAACTCCTTCTTTACTGGAGCGTTTTCATAAGAATAGTTAATCATAGCATCAATGAAACCAATGGCTTTTGCAGCCCTAGATCCCAAGGGTCCTGCAGAGATGGTATTTACTCTAACTCCAAACTTCCTACCAGCTTCATAAGCAAGTACTTTTGTGTCTGACTCAAGGGCTGCTTTAGCTGATGACATGCCACCACCATACCCTGGAATAACAGAAGTAGCAGCAATGTAAGTCAAAGACACTGCTGAACCTCCTGGATTCATAATTGGCCCAAATTGCTGCATCATGGAAACAAAAGAATAGCTTGAAGCAGACAAGGCAGCAAGGTATCCATTTCGAGAAGTCTCCAATAGTGGTTTCTTCACCTCTGGACCATTGGCTAAGGAGTGAACAATTACATCAATGCTTCCCATATCTTCCTTGACACGGGCTGCCACCTCCGAAACAGTGTAACCGCTGTTTGCAGCATATCGCTTGTTATCCTTCACGTCCTGTGGAACATCCTCTGGAGTATCATACACAGCATCCATAGGGTACACATGGGAAAATTCCATAAGAGATCCATCAGAAAGCTGCCTTGATGCGTCAAATTTGCCGCGTTTAAGGGCGGTCTCGAAAATGTTCAAGGCTGGAACCCAGACTCCCAATGATATTTCTGCTCCGGCCTCCGCCATGGCTTTGGCAATCTGCCACCCGAAACCTTGATCATCCGCAACTCCAGCAATAAAAACTTTCTTTCCAGACATATCAATTGGCAGGCCCGATGCCTTTGCACTTACGTTGCGAGCAACAGGCGACTGTGCTACATCTTTCTGGACCGTAGAGGTACACAACGATGCCCTGTAAGCAGCCGAAATTCTATCTGCACAAAGTTTTCTACAATGAACTGTCCGGAGGCAGTAGCGCATTTTATGCACCTGGGCAGAAACTTGGACAGTGACGCTCGGCATGACTGCTTCTCAGACCCCGTGCCAATAGAATCTTCTTTCTCCACAGGCCAGAGAAATTGAATTCGTGTTGTGATTTAAGCCCGGCTTGGTAGTCAAGTGACTTCATTTTAAACTGCATGTTCAAACCGCAAAAACCATGACCGTGTACAACGGCTGCGAAAATGCATGGTCCAAACCACGTGAATATCACCGTCCTGAACCCGTCGATCTTATTCGCTCGTGCTGAAATGAGGGCATTTATGGAGGACTGTTTGTGAGACATTATTTCTAGCCAATTGTCCACGATTATTAGTGTCTAAGTAACGTCTGTTTTTGCCATGCCCTGGTTGTTGCGGAGTAGCGCAGCGCGGTCAAGACAGCGCCCGTCTGAGCGCAAGAGTTACGCCGAAAGATGACTCCGGCCGAAACGACAGTCAGAATTAACACAATTGTGAAAGACACAGCATAGACCATGAGAATTACGGATTGCTGATGGGTGCGACTGGTTATCTGATCCCTTGCATATTCCGCCTTCAAAGTTCTGGTCCTGCGTCTATTATATTTTTTACAGCCTGCAGTCACTTTCACACATCAGCTGAGTTGGGTCAGGTAGCCGTTGTACTCGGTCTCCTGTATCTTTGCAAGCATGGATCCAATTCAACTTTGTTAACTGCGTCGTTTAAGTTGAAATTGGGAGCATTCATGGCCATGATAAGCATGTAACTTGTGAATCTAAGACTCCTCGACTATCTCCTTGGGATTAGTGTTGGTGGTATGTGTGCGGGGAACGCTACCGAAGCATCTTAAATGAACAAGTGTGTACCACGGGTCGCGGCATGATTTCAAGGAGAGAGGTGCCCTAGCATGTAAAATTTCGTATCTGTGAAATATACCAAATCCAAGAGGTACAGGAATGTTTCAATTTTTACCTGTCCCCGTTTGTCATACCAGGCTAGCCTAAGCTGATTTAGCACATGAAAAAGAATGCCTAGGAACTTTGAGACACGTATCTGTAGCACTATTTTAGCCAGCGATTGCTGTACATCGTCCTACAGTTACACAATGAAACCCAAGAGCAAACTGTAATGTAGCACTGTCAGAGCATGGATCAGTAGCACCGCGTTTCTTGTTGTGTTCTACTCAAGTGGTCAGCTAGTCAATGAGAGTGCAAGCTTCTCTGCTTGGATAATACCAGATGTGTCTTACTATAGGTAGTTGGTCACATGGACACCACAACAAGAGTAAGAAAACTAGCTAGTCTTACGAGAAGTTGAAGTTTGTACTCATGTCTGCTCGGAGGGGGCATTCACAAAAAGTAAATGCGCTCAGATTTCTAATTCACGCTCATTCATGTGATAATTCAAATGAAGGATAACAAGTGCTTCAAGACATTGTTTATGCACCTTTCAACAACTTTCCCAAGAAATAAGCAAGAAGTATGATTCTTGAGTATTACATTAGACAGAAGTGTGCTATCCTTTGTTTGGTCTTTTGCACACATGCATGCTATTGAGATATCTCAATGAGTTTGCTTGGTGGATGGCCCCTCAAGATAACAGATGATTCGAAATTTCCCTGAGTAATATCTCAATGAACTTGACTCAAGAATTTGCTGCAGTACTCACTTGCACTGTCTCTCAAAGGAATTGAATCTTTACAATTCTAGAGATTCAATAGCATCATTTGGAGAAGCTGAACTGAGTATGCACATTGTGCCCTGTGCGTACTACATTTCTGGCTTCTCCTATCAAGAGCCGTGTTGAAGGAATGTAGGATGAGCTGAAAGATGCAGTAAGTCAAGTGCAAGAGCAATTGAAGGCTATCACATTCAAGTAGAAAGTGTGTTGAATCCCTCGATCAATCCCCTGGACATGTGCAAGCCGAACAAATCCTTGAGAATGGTGAGCATACCTACTTTTCTCCATTCACATTTTGAGTTTTATGGGTGAGCTTGGGGGAAACTGTGTGTTGCTTAGGTGAAGCGATCCAATCCCTGTGGAATGCCACTATTGCTTGAGATTAACCAGTTCCCATTGTACATTGTTGCTATTTAGCTTTCTAGTATGTGCTTTTCACTTTGTACACTGGCCCAGGTCTTGTGACAGGGTGAACGGTGACAATAGCTCAAGAGTCCTTGATGGGTATTTAGATACGGTAGAATGCTTCTCTCATATAGCTGAATCCCCTTAT
>JAULKQ010018647.1:0-10071 GCA_032356285.1 Smithsoniella earleae | reverse complement strand
AGCTGCTCACGACGCGTATTCCGATGCTTATCAGACACTTTTGTCCCATATGTAGCTGTGATAATTTCGTATTGTCACATCACTCCCCCCTCTCATGAGCTCTCGTCCCTGAGCCACTCCGGGGTTGCATCGACCGGAGATTTTCGAAGATCGATCGACCGCGCCCGCGCCCATGCATGCACATGCTGCCCATAACCGGTCGCACCATGCGCGCCGGGCGAGAATCGAACCCAATACGATACCGTGTCCGAAAAGCGCCAATCCCTTCCGGATTTCAATGTCTGAGATCTCACAACATCGGGCACCAATACGGTGTGCTAATGTCGAATCTAGGCTCTAAATGATTCACATAGGCAACGCTACACTCGTCAACAGATAAGCAAATCTCAACCTCGTCAACATGTGGAGGAGGAAGCATCGCACAGTTTCTCGGTTGTGCCCGTTGTGTCGGTTGCGCTCTTCTATGGACAGTGGTGGCGACGCATGGAAGAAAATTTGTGACTATTCTAGAGTTGACACTGTTTTTCAACGATCATAGGATCCGTGGATGCGGACGACGCGTGATGGGAACCGCGCAACTGCCCAAAGTTAAGACTCCTAGTTGCTGCCGACTCACGGACAGTATAAGGATGGTGAGAGTGCGTGCGAGGTCACTCAAGAGTACACTGTATAACCGACAACGCGAGATCTCAGGTAATTAGGTCTGAAAGGGTTTGGCGCTTTTCCAACAGATAATGTCCTTTTGTAGGAATATATACAGTTGTAGAGGGGAATTCAACTGCGAGCCAGCCACATGCTCTTACGGGATGTAGACCGCGCGAGTCTGCGACAGTGAACCCCGACCCGACACCGACTTATTCAGCTCCTCTCGAGCTCCGTTTGAATTCATTGAACCTTGAGCAGTTGTGACATTTCTCAGCGATTGCTGTTCATCGACTTGTCTAACGCGCCTTCGAATTGGAAACTTCGAGTCGCAGTAATGTACGTCGGAAATCGTCGCATAGCGTAAGAGATCTACGGGAGAGGAGGATAATAAAATTTAATTTTTCATTGCGTTCTTATTTGCATCCAGAATGTAATGTATTGGACAAAATGTTAAACAACGCGCAAGGAGAGGATGTAGAACAAAATGCGATTTTTTATAAACCGTCCTTTGTAGCCGAGGACTTTACGAATCTAGTTGAGCCCGAGTAAAGTCCAACCGAGATACGGCGCAATGCGAGCTAGAAGGTGAAATTTAAGCCCGCATGCGCCTGCCAAAAGGCTGCACGCCACGCCATAACGTCAGAGAAAAGCAATCCATTAATCATTTGTTCCGTAATAGCGTACATGGAGCGTCGTGCCTTATACTTCCCGAGCTAAACCGCATCCGACAAACGGCCGACCCCGAGATAGCACGGGGTGGAAAACGAAACCCTGCGTGATACCAATAACCCCTAACGCCTCGAATTGCTCCTGTAGAAATCGCTGATTACACAGAGCCAAGTCAGAACCACTCCTCACGTGCATTTGTGTTAAGAGGCATGTTTTTGGTTAGCCTTCCCTGCTAGCGAAGACGCATCATTTTGAGCCCTGGAAACAAATGCGCGTTATTGTACGTGGTTCGATGATCCTAAGTAAGTGCTTGAAACCAAGCTCGGGGTGTCTCATATCATACAAAGTTAACTGAATTATCATCTCAATTTTCGTTCTCGTTCAGAAAGCATGCACAGGCCAACAACTTGTCCGGGGTCCAATACGGGTGCATGAGGGAGGGGAGGAGCATTACACGCGCGGTTAGATTCAGAGTTTAAAACTGGGAACCGGACATTGCGGAAACGAAACTATCTCGTGATAGGAAGAATCCGTACCGCCCCCCAACACGTACAGCTCAACAATAATTTTGAATGAAACAGAAATGAACAAGAGACCTATTATCTCCCAGTGGTTCATCGTTGGCTTTTCTACCTGTGAATGCCTGGAGCTCAACCTCGTTGTACGAAGGCCAAGGGGCACAGATTGAGCTACGCTGAGCCACATACATCGCTCGTGTAGGATCTATTTGTGGGACAAGGCTAATTCTGCTGATTTCATCATCTGCCAGTTTGGCAACACTTGACCAATGCTCGAATACCTACTGTGTTAGCGTGGCAAGCGTGTTAACCCGGCCGCGTGAATTTCTTCCATAGGAAAACATTGGTGGACAACTTGTTTGCACAAGAGCACTTGTAGCTTTGGAAGCTGACCTTGTGGTACCGCCGAAGGGAAGGGTTCTCTAGTCGGTTAACTTGAACCCCGAGACAGCAAAGCCCTGAAAAAATACCCCTCATGCGATATGATTCCATAAAATGTTCGACAACAACAGAAGGTATAATGTAGCCTGTTGCCTCTGCTTGTTTATGCCTTGAAAAGGCTACCCCCACCACCTCGGAACGAGACAAATCCGCAAAGGCTGGTCCGCCGCTATTCCCTGGATTAATTGCAGCATCGATCTGCAAACAACAAAAGGAACACTGAAAGCTGAGTTTCTTACGTAATAGCTGGTTGAATACAACAGGTTGGCGAATCGAGTTCAAAAGCACCCGTTTGAAGAAGCTGATTGCTGGCCGAGAGCACCTTGTGAAAGCTCAGTTTCACTATCGTCGCATGTCGAGTGAAGAAAATACTTAGCACCGTGTTGAGATTAGATTCTACCCGAGAAGCGATTGCCGTGATTGGCTTTCTAATCCAAATTCACAATAGGAAAGGCTGTCCTATTCGACGACAAATGAATTTAACACTTGTGCACTTTGATTCATGATGCAAAAGAGCCAATGACTGATGTGAATGCAACAGTACTAGGTTGCAGCAAAAATCTGTTTGCCGGGGCATCGCGAGGGCGGTCAGCCACACCGGTAAATGAATCGAGCAACAAGTCACGTCCAGTGAAAACGTGAGTATATTGAATATTAAATATAGGAAGGTGTGTGTAAATAATTGAATATGAGCCCCCGGCAAGTTTGCCAACAGGTACTGCCCGCATACCTGAATGTTCATCAGCTGAGCCCCGCCACTAGTATATTGGCTCATTGTGACTCGAGATACAATACCTTGAGTAATAGAAAGAGAGTCTCCACCAATAGGGTAGCCAGTGACGGTAATTTTCTGTTGCAATTCAGGAACGTCCAAGAACTTTACAGCCGTTATACCCTCCCAGAATTCATCTTCCTCTACAAGCAAGCGAATATTGTGCAAGTAGCTTAGCCATGTGCAGCAGCTATCAATCCTTGAGCACTACATGCTTGGACTATACTGCCTTTACCCTGGCGCAAGCTACGCAACGCACCTACGGTCATAAGAGCCAAGTCACAAGCTTTGCCTTCACACAGGTGCAGAGCTTTCCATTTCTTTGGATGTCCTGGTCGTCTCACATGAATTGTGATGTGGTGTGCCACAACATGAGAGTTTGTCAAGATATGCCGCTGCCTTGTGTCGATGACAAAGGCGCTTCCCACAGCTGAACGTTGTTGCTGGCTCTGCCATGGTTGTGAGTAATTGGGGAGAGAACGCTTCACGAATACTGCAAAGTGTCCTATCAAATTGGAGAAGGAGGCAACGAACTCGACACTGCGCACGTTAACAAGCACAAAACGCCCTGCCCTCCGAAATGTAGAGTTGGGGCTGTGCGCTAAGATGTAATTAAAAACTGTAGAGAGGAGTTCGTTTTGCCGCTAGGAATAACTGCTGCAGCCCACCTCAAGTTCTGCGAGCCCCGGGTCCGAGAATTGAGAAAGTTTGACTGTTCAGAGGGATGCACGTGGAGTATGCACGCAAGTGAGGGAGAAATAACTCAATTACCTTTAACAACAGATCTCAGTATCTGTGGCCTGTTT
Source organism: Smithsoniella earleae (assembly GCA_032356285.1). Lineage (NCBI taxonomy): Eukaryota > Viridiplantae > Chlorophyta > Ulvophyceae > Smithsoniella > Smithsoniella earleae. The sequence continues at coordinate 6,220 of JAULKQ010018647.1, read as the reverse complement.
GCAGCGGTTAGATGCTCTTCAACTGCGCTGGATCGCGGTACCTTTGATGGAGGTTCAACATCTTCACCGTCATCAGCTTGAAAGTCCAGCAACGGCGTGATTGTGCGTTCCACAGTTTCCTGGGCTATATTTTCTCCTTCGTCCATCATGCTATTCCTATAAATGCGAAGGATCAAATAACCCGCATTCTAGGTGAGTGCATAGTTCTAGATAACAGGCCTACACGTGTGGCGATTACTGCGCTCCCACTGTAGCATTAAACTAATCTCGAGGTTTCAACAACAAAATCTTGTGTTGAAAACAAATCTGATGTGGTTTAAGTCCCTAGCAGCTGGTCTAAGCAGATGTGACGCGGATCCGACCGTTGACATAGTGTTGCCTCACAGGAAGGAGATGAAAGGACTGTATACATGGGAGCGGATACCTCTTGGATATTGTTGCTATTCATCATCGGTAGCTTATGAGGTCTACGGTAAATGTCTGCTTTGGTATTCGGTGCTTCGCCATGCAGTTGTGTACAGTGTCGACAAGTTCCAGCAGTCCATGGCCGCAAGTGTGAAGTGCAGCAGGGCAGCTTTCAACGGTGTCACTCGCCACCAAAAACTCAGCCCAGTTCCAAGAGTTGAGTTTATTGCGAATCAACAATGGGTTTCATTTGAAGAGGCTCTGGCTACAACCCTGCAGCTGTAGTTACCCGAATCCTAGAAATCGACGAAGAACGTAAGCGCACGGCAAACGATACCCCTAGAACATCAGAACATCTTCTTCAGATTCCTTCGCCCCGACAATCTGTGCTCAGTCGCATTTTTATTGGCGTTCTCTCTTCAGAAGCTATTCGCAGATCATTGGGGTGCTTGGGCACTATGATCAGCCACTTTAACATGTTCCCTGCCTAAATTATAACGCATACAACATAATATATTTTTTATGAAGCATCTGACCACATGCGCTGCGTAATGTTTGAAAGTACAATAATATTGCTCTGCCTAGGTTCTTGCGGGTGCGGGGTTAAACAACAGTGTAAATAGGATCGACTGACAATGGGAATCACGGATTCTCTTCGCGGGGAGACGCCTCAACATCAGCTAGTACACAAACGCGCAAGCCCCAGAAGTCCCAACTTTTGCTCATAGTGTAAGTATCCAATGCTTCAGTTTTCCCAGTCCGAAATACAAGCTTCTTGTGGAACCATCCGCAACTGTTGTCGCAAGTAGAAGAGTACCTAAGGTTGCTAATTGCGTGTGTACCAAAGGGCGGTGCCGTAAGTTGTGCCGCTCGATTAAGCTGTTCAAGCATCCACGGCATTTCAATGCTGCTTCCAGGAAGCCTACTTGTAATCACCGTTACAAGTTGTGTTGAGTGCTAATTATGCTCACTACGAGTGTTGCTCACCATTTACTGGCAATGGTAGGCAACAGTATGGTGTACATTCTGCTCCGTTCATGCTCAATTCACCTTCGCTTGAGCAATGGCTGGCTGAATGAAGTTGGCCCTCTTGACTGCTCCACTATTTTCCTGCCTGACCAACTTACTGTCTTGATGTAGCAATTGAAATGGCGTAAATATTTCAAGCGGCCAGGACTAGAGCTTTTGGGCCGATCGTGCATGATGGACTCACGAACGTCGAAACACCCTCGAATAGACGTGAACAAAGTTGCTCAGAGTCTACAATCGCATGTCCTATTGCACAAGCGAATTTTTCCCGAGCACTGCGCAATCCTGTGTCGTTCTTGGTGTGGTATGATTGTGTAAATACGGTCGCCGACGTGTTTGAGCCTGGTATCTGCAACATGAGCAAACCCAGAGCAAACCCTTGTGCTGTAAACGTATAGAATGTATCTATAGTGTAAGAATGACTTTCATTGCCTTCTATAGCACACTCTCTGGTACGTCTTGTAGGGTTCACGCGGCGAAAGATCCGGCAGTTCATATGTCGTGCTGGGCGCTAAATCCCTCTCCTTGTGTCCCTTTCCTTGCAAAGATACCTTATCTTTTGCCGGTGTAAATAAATCACATCTCCAAGAGTTTGATTCATCTTGCAGCACATATTTTATACAAGAGTTTAACTGCCAAGCATGATCTAGCGCTGTTAAAAAAGAATGTAATGCATTACCCTCAATTCGCTCTATGGATACGCTGGCAGGACGCACAGAACCATGTTCGAGTCGATTTGACCTTTGTAAAAAACATGCAGAAAACATGTAGAAAATGTCAATGTGTTCAGCAGGAACTTGCCCTTGAATACGGCATAGAAAGGGGCCATAGGAATTTCAAACCTGACCTGTCACGTGTCCCCGAACTAAGAGATATGGCATGAGATATGCCATTAGATTTCGCAGTTCCTGCCGCATCTTACAGATTTCGGAAGAGGTGCGAGAGCATTCACACTAGCGCATAACAGTTCTTCAGCCAAGTACAGCCGTTGTGCTACTTGCACTCGTGACTCTAAACGAACTGAGTCGCGCATGAGAGAGAATCGGGCAGACAACCCGACGAATCATCCTTGGTGTACATCTTGTGCAAGAGTGCATAAGATCATATTCCCTTGAGCTGTATCAGTAGTTTCAAAAGTGAATTCAAAACTGTCTGAAGAAGGGCTTTCGTGCCCGTAACACGTGGAAGTGCACCATTTTGAGCGGTGCACCGATTCGGTGACGGCCCATGATAATTATTCCCAGGACTCGCGTTACCATGCCACGAGAGCTTAATGTTAAAACAGTTGTAAGACTGTTGTAGCACGTCTAGTTCCGGTTGCACTCTACAAGTGTTTTCTACATACTCGATCAAGTTGATGCCACTGATAACTCCATCGACTATGCACGTACGTTACGCCACTGTATCCCTACGCTATCGTCACTTCAGTGTGTTACGTCGGTTCTTACGTGGTTGAGGTGTCATTAGAGAGCAGTTCTGGACATGCTGCCCAAGTTCAAGCTTCGTAGATTGACTGCAGGTGAAAGAGTTCTCCCCTGATTGTGGCAAGCTCCCTTGGAGAGGTAACCTGGCAGCTCTCACGAACACGTGCTCCGTTTTCCTGGCATTGAACGTGTTGCATTTGCATCAGCTTTCACTGGCACACCCGTCAGCGTCCTTACAGTACCCTTTACTGCGAGAACCCCAAGACGCTACATGTATCATTTGTGTTAGGAATCGAAAAGCGCCAAAGCCGTGCTGGATTTAATTGATTGTTTACCTCTATTATATCGTACATATCGTGGTTCGCGGTGCCATGATTTATCATACAGCAATGTGCTACGTCAGATTATAAACGACTGGATCAAAAAGGAAGTTCAATGGATGTGGAGGTTCCGGAACGCATGTTCTACTGATACAGAGCCTGCAGTTACTGGAGGGATCCTTCCTGTACACCACGTTTAGCTCCCTGGACTGAGATCCCAATCTACGGCTATCAAAAGTAAAACTCATGACTACCGTATCAGGTCAATTATCGTACAAGCCAAACCTCAACGTTCCAATCTCAACAAGTAACTTGAATCGGGTTTTTGGAGGTTCAATTATCGTACAGAGGTACATTCTCGTTTTATTCACTGATTTTACGCGTTGTCACATTAGCTTTGATACGCAACAACAAAAAATTGGAGACTATTACTTAGCTTTCAAGTCCGCGTACACATGGTTGGTGACAAATACTTCTTGTTCTTGCATGCTAATCCTCACACCCATCAGATTGCACGTTCGTCTCGTACTGCTCCCTGGATACACAACAATCGTAAAAAGGTTTCTTCTTCACCACTCTTTTGTTTATTCTCGCTCTTAACTCCCCTGGGCTGTGCGTCAAGTTATAGCTTGTGCTAGTGAATCAATCTGCTAGGAGATTGTACAGCGGCTCCTTCTGCCGCTTGAATGCTGTCAGAATTATCTCAATTTATATTTTCAGCTCGTCAAGTAGCCCGTTTTTTCCTGGTTTGCTTGTTACATGGCCTCTGCTTGCTGAAGCTACTCGTCTTTCTCGAGTCTGTCCCGCCTTACACTGACGGATGCTGAGTAGCGCAAATTCAGTATTTTACACTAAAAAGAGCCTCTGTATGTCTTATGCTGGTTAATGATGCCAACTGGGGAGCTGTAGTGCCAACACAAAAGCACGGACACGATGCAAATCTCTTGGCAAAGACTCGTAACTCATGTCGAAAAGCTACCTTTTTTACAATGGATGGCTCATCGACAGTTATTACTTGATATGACACACTATACACAACAGACAATCGGGTTCAACAAGTGCTACAATACCAATGAAAACAGAATCTCTGAGCTAGCAAAAAGCACTGCACCCGCGGGCGCATAACTGTTACTACTGCTCTCGTAGGTAGTACTTGCTACTTATAGTGCATCTGCATGGTGTGCTTAATCTTCAGCTTAAGTCTTAAATAGCCATACTTGAGCTGATACGAACATTGTTCCGGAAGGTTCTGATTCCAGGATGTGGGATTATAGCATTGCCATAGTTCCTTGAGTACCAATCATTGATATACCATGTGCAGTAGTCATCCTGGTCTTCGGTATTGGGTATCAGTAATCCTAGCCGAGGCCCGAGTCCGCTCTATGTAAGCCTTCCATTCGCCTTGACTACGTTGACTTTCGAGCACGAAACCCGGTTGAAACCAGTTCAATACTGCTTGATTTTGAGGTGAAAAATTGTGGGCGATTCAGGAGCAAACATTGGCAATAAATTACTTATCGCTACAATAGTTTCTTTCAACCTTATAATGTGTGGGTCACCGGGGAATGAGACGCTCGAAAAACACACGAGCTCCCTAGTAAGCTCCCATCTTGCCCCACAAGCGTGTACAGCGTGGGAAGTTGTACTGTACGGAATTCATATACTATAAGTTCGGGTCTGAAACCAGATATTAATGGTGCACCACAAGCATCTACATCCCCTTCAACTACAATTAATACCGGTACTGCAGCATGATGTACAATTTAATCACCTGGAACAGTGGTTAAAAATGAAGTATTTTAAGCACTATTCATTGTTTCTAACCAACCATGATGCTTGGTGCAGCTGAGTGAGCAACTCTACCAGTTTCAGATATTAATAAATCGAAACCATTTCCTGGCCTGTCTGAGATTGTCGGGTGTGGGTGTGCTAAGAGTGACCGCGAGGTCACTCAGGAGTAAACTACAAAACCGACAACGAAAGATCTCAGACAGTTAAATCTTATTGGGTTTGGTGCTTTTCGAACAGGGTGCCAGGTGAAAATTCTGAGGCTCTCTGGATTGAAGCTTAACATGTCGCCCTGTGTGGAACCTCGAGCTGATTTAAACAACTTCTTCACGGTGCGCTAGTGCATTACTACGATGCCTCAGCTGACAGCTCCCAGGACCATGCATGTAGTACTTGATGGGATCAGTGTAGTCAGAAGTGTTAAAGTCAAGAACAGTTGAACATCAAAACTCGATTCAAGCGCTGTTACAGTCATAATTTTGTGAATATGGAAACATTAGACTGAGATTGGCGCAGAAACAGTCTCGAAACGAGCTGGTACAATTTCTAAATCCTTTCTGTGCTTACACGTAGGTTGACTGATACCAACTTGTCCAAAGTTCGTTGTAAACAAGTGTGTAGCATCGAGCGACGACTTGTGACAACATTCTTGCTAATTTGTGAGCGGAATAGCAAGCAAATGCCATTTTATCGCGTTGAAAGACTTTTTGGTGGTGTGCTATTACTATCATGCTTCATGCATCCCTGAGCTGACCAAGAATCCTTTATATCGAATCACTTGATCGACCGAAAGCGTCTTACATCCGCCGCTTCAAAGAAATGGAGTTTGACTGTATCTCTCTCTTGACTGCGTCTCCAGATAATTCCTGAAGAATGTTTCGTCCAAATATCTTACTCAGCCGTCACAACGCGTTGCGGGGCCTGAAACAGCCAAAACGCAAGATATCGAGCGATTTTCAGTTGCTGAAAGTGGCATTGAATAAGCATGATGTCTAAATTGACGAGGCTATATAGCAATTGGTGCGGCACTTGTCGCGTTAAGGCCGAGTAAAGCTCAATATTAATTTGTCGCATGTTTGCCCGCCGTGGACGAATCGCAGTCACTGCAGTGCATTGCAGTAATATTGCACTGTCTCGTCCCTAGACGAACACATGTTCAAGGTGTGGATATCTCACAGGACCTGCTTCGCTCAGGAGTTGCATGAAGGTTTTTCTGGGTCTGCCGAACACTTCAAGCGCTAGTGGTGGAAATGC
>JAULKQ010018646.1:0-36619 GCA_032356285.1 Smithsoniella earleae | reverse complement strand
CGGACCACCTTCTCCGCGCTGTCTCCCTTTCCCATCGGCTTCTCCTTCCGTTGGGCAGGAAGTGTCTCTTATCTCAGAGCCCCGTTTGGTCCAGTTTCAGCTGAACCCGAACAACCCGTTTCCTGGGATCCAGTAGTCGTTCCGAGGGTTCGGTTATGTCGGAGCACGTAAGCGACCCCGAAGGCATGTCTCACCGGGCTTCCTCGTGGGCCCTGTTGGCCTCGTGACGGACGGCGCCGAGGTAGCAGCGGCGAAGGGCAAGAGGCGAGCGCAAGGAAGGAATGGGAGGCCGTTCCTCCAGCGACACCTGAGCAGAATGTACCCACACACGAAGACAGCGTAGATGGTGATCGGCAGTGCGTCGACGACAGCATCTCCCCAGGACAGCGGACCGACGGTCCTGCTCGACCGGCGTTGCGAGCGCAGGAGGCTCCCTTTTCTGAGACCGCGCCCCGGCATTCAGTTGCTCTGGTGTCGGTCTCCGGACTACACATCGAGCTCATGGAGATGGCGCGGATACCTCATGTCCCGGGTTCCTTACAGGCAGCGGGCCATCGCGCACATGTCGGTTTCGAACCCGGCCCAGGTTTCGTCAGACTCACTTGGTGCCTTGCGCGGACCGAAGAGAGTACTGGCCTGCATCCGAAGCTCCGATTGCCGACAACCAACGAGGCCTAGAGTTCCGAAGACCAGAGCTTGGCGATGCCATCAGACGAAAACAAGCCTACGGACTTCTCGGCGACCGAATCCGCCCTCGGGTACCTCTACCAAGTCCGACTCGCTCTCTTGGCCTCTCTCAGGCGTCTCGCCAAGGACATTACGTTCTCGGTCTACCTGGAGACGCTGGACGATGTGGTCTTCGAGAACGCGGGGGCCCCCATCGAGCTGTTGCAGCTCAAGCACCATGCAAATCACGCGGCAGATCTAACCGATGCTAGCCCAGACTTGTGGAAGACACTTCGAGTTTGGATGGAAGGCCGCGCACGCGGCTCGATCCCAGACGACGCCCAGCTGTTCCTACTCACGACCAGCAACGTTGGTGCGGATTCCGCCGCCGGAAAGCTCCTAGTCGATAGCCGAGATGAGGCAGGAGCCCTCACCCGCCTAGACCGCACGGCGACGACCTCAGTCAGCCGAACGAATCTGCCAGCATACGAGCTATTCCGGGCACTGACTCCAGTTGAACGCGAGAGCCTGGTTTCGTCTGTCGTCGTTGCACCCAAGACGCCTTCCATCAGCGCAGTGGAGGATGCCATCCGTGAGGAGGCTCGTCTCACAGTTAGGCGAGAACATCTAGTTGCGTTCCTCGCGCGGATAGAGGGTTGGTGGTTCGGTCGCGTGCTGCGGCATCTCGTTGCCCCAGATCCCGCTCCGATTCTAGGTGTCGAGATCGAGGATGCGTTCGACGAACTTCGGGAGCAGTTTAAGCTCGACGCTTTGCCGGTTGACCAGGATATCCTCGATGTAGAAGTCGATGCGTCAGCATACGAGAAGGCGGTCTTCGTGCATCAGGTCAAGCTGACGGGCGTTCACAACCGCAGGGTGCTAGCGGCGGTTCGCGACTACTACCGCGCGTTCGAACAGCGCTCGCGCTGGATGCGTGAGGAACTACTTCTGGTCGGGGAGCTCGATCGTTACGAGCAGCATCTTCGGGAAGAGTGGGAACTAGCATTTCTCCGCGTAGTGGACGAACTTGGTGAAGCCGCAGAGGAAGACGCAAAGCGTAGAGCTGCTCAGGAGGTGTACTCCTGGGTAGAGAAGTCCTGCTTCCCGATCCGACACCGGGTCCAGCATGAGAGCATGTCGAGGGGCTCGCTCCACATTCTCTCCGATCGACTCCAAGTCGGATGGCACCCGGAGTTCATGGAGCGCCTCAAGCATCTCCTGGAGCGCAAGGAGGCGTCGTGAGCACTCCACGCTGGGAAGACAGGTCATCGGAGCAGGCTCGCCTCTTGAACCCCGCCTTCTTGAGTGTGCTGCTTTGGAGCTGTGCGCGGGAGTACGAGAAGGTCGATCCTCAAGGACTTCCCTACGCTCTGGCGTTCATCGCGATGCCAGTAGTCCTGCACAAGCAGACGAGGGAAGGTCTGCCGAGGACAACTCGTACGTCGTTGGCGACGTGGATCGGCGAGAATCCGCAGATCCACATCGGGTTCGCAGATCGCGCTCAAGCCCTTGTTCCAGTTGTGAGGGAGGCGATTCTCTTCGGATGTGCGGCCGGACTAATCACCCTGAACGGTGTTTGCCTCCGGGCCGTGAGCCGGCCGAGAGGGATGAGCGCCTTCGAGGGTAACGCCACTGCGGAGGTGAAATCCGCTGTAAGCAGAGCGTCATTCCTCGGAAAGTGGTTCGCGCGCGGAGGTACCTACACGACCGTCATGGCTCTCTGGGGCGTCGCGCCGTGAGCCTCCAGATTCTAGACATTGTCCTGTATTCGACCGGAGGGGAACGCCGTGTGCTTTCCCTTCGCCCCGGGGAGCTCAACATCATCACGGGCGACTCGAAGACGGGTAAGTCGGCTCTCATAACTATCGTGGACTACTGTCTGGGCAGCTCTTCCTGTGAGGTCCCGGAGGGAGTCATCCGAGACAACGTGGCTTGGTACGGCGTCCGTCTAACGGACGGGTCCTCCCAGCATTTCGTCGCCCGTCGCTCCCCCGCATCTGGCCGGAAGACCACAACAGACGCCCACTACGCCATCGCGGCCGAGATCGCTCTACCGGAAGCCAACGAGGTCAGCGCAACCACCAACATAGATACGGTCGTGGAGCGGCTAACAAGCGCTGTTGGCATCGGCCTGAATCGCCACGAACCACCCGCGGGGCAGACCCGTGAGCCGCTCGCAGCGAAGCTCCGCCATGCGCTGGCCTTCGTATTCCAGCCGCAGAACGAGATCACACAACCAGGCTACCTCTTCCACAATCAAGCTGACAACTGGATCGCACAAGCAATCAAGGACACCCTCCCCTACTTCCTAGGTGCGGTAGACGATGACTTCGTCGCCAAGAACGCTAGGCTCAGGGATCTCAGACGAGAGTTGAGAGAGAGAGAGAGGACGCTAGCCCGGCTCGAAGCCGTAGCCGGCGAAGGGGCGGGAAGCGCGGCCGCTCTAGTCTCCGAAGCGCGAGAAGTCGGCCTCGTGCCCGCTGACGCATTTCCGGCAACCTGGGAGGCCGCCGTCCACGAGCTGCAAGCGGCGGCTAGCGCAGCTCCGGAGGAGCAACTGATCCGCTACGAGCTAAGTACTGACCGCGCTGAACTGGGGAGACTGAACGAAGAGCGAGTCAGGCTGCGATCACAGCTCCAGGCGCAGGAGGACGAACTCGAGGCGATCCGTTCGCTCTTGGCGGACGAGGGCGGCTTCGCTCGAGAGGCCCAGGAACAAGTATCGCGGCTCTCCAGTATTGGCGTTTTCGCGGAGTTGGACGAGCGCTCTTGTCCGCTGTGTGAGCAACCGACACCCGAAACCCTTCCTGCTCTCGAACAGCTTCGCGCTGAGATGGGACGGGCGGGGGATCAACTTGGCGGCGTTACACGGCATACCCCGGGGCTTGAGGAGATGGCCCTGGATCGCGAGAGGAGCCTGGCCGTGACGCGGGGAATGCTCCGCGAGAATCGCACGAATCTCGAGAGTCTTCGCCGCGCGGATGACCGCCTCACTGAACTTCGCGACGCTTCCTCACGCCGCGCCCACGTACTCGGTCGGGTCAGCCTCTTCCTCGAGACGCTGCCAGAGGTGGCGGACACGTCGGCTCTACGGACCACGATAGCAGAGATGCAGACTGAGATTGTCAAACTGGAGGAGGAGCTAAGCGACGACAAGGTCCAGGAACGACTTAGTTCCATCCTTTCGGTGGTCGGGAAACAGCTGACTGAGTGGGCAGAGCGACTCGAGCTTGAACATCGCGGCAATCCGTTCAGGCTCGATGCCCGTGTCCTTCAGGTAGTCACTGACACCGAGAGTGGCCCGATACCAATGAGCCGCATGGGCAGTGGTGCGAACTGGCTAGGGTGCCACCTGATCGCGCATCTGGCCCTTCACTCTTGGTTCGTAGGCAAGAATCGACCTGTGCCTCGGTTTCTCTTCCTCGACCAACCTTCGCAGGTCTACTTCCCCGCGGAGGGCGATGTAGACGGGTCGATGTCATCAGTTGGTGATGAAGACCGTCTGGCGGTCGTGCGACTGTTCGAACTCATCCGCGATGTGATTGCGGATCTCCACCCAAGCTTGCAGGTCATCGTTACTGAGCACGCTGACCTCGCGGAAGACTGGTACCAGTCGGCGGTCGTGGAACGATGGCGGAACGGTTCGGCGCTGGTCCCGGCTCAGTGGATCGATGTATCGCCCCCTACCTAGGCCGAGCAGGGTTGGGCGATTTGAATGGACCGTCTACGAGAATGGGCATTCCGACAGGCTGACCGCTGAAGCTTGTCGGCGGCTCGAGGCCCGCGGGCGGCGATCCTGCCGAGATCTCGATCCCATCCCCGCATACCCCGCCCTGGCCTTCCTTGGTATTTCCCCTGGCTTCGGAGAGCTTGATCGCTGGGGTAGCCGGGATCTGCGCCGCGAGATCAAGGGAAGGCGAAGGAAGTTCATTCGCGACGGTGTATCTCTCGGACCGCTCCTCGGCGGCAACCTCGGTGTGGGCAACTGGCCCACCTTCGGTTGAGCGAATTCTCTGGCCCCCCGCTGGCCCTCAACGCTCGTTGGTATCCGAAAACCTGCGTCCGACGCGGGTTTCCGAGTGCCGGAGGTGGGACTTGAACCCACACCTCCGATTGAAAAGACTACGTTTTCTCGGGGCCCAGTGTGTCTGAGCGTGTCTGAGTGTGTCGCCGTCTGGCCCCCGGGGGGCCAGGGATTCTCAGGTTGCGCAGTGATCGCCGGGGTCGGGCCCTTCGCTGAACCGGGCTTGTATATATGGATGCAGCCCCGCGACAAGCTTGTCGGTTCCAGTTGACGGTTCGCCCCCCGTTCGTTTCCGACGTCCTTCTCGAACAACGCCTGGTGCTCGTCGGGCGTCAGTTGGACGCCGCTCTGTGCGGCTGCATCGCTGGCCAACAGGACCATCGTGAACACGGAAGGGAGAATGGCTGTGATCATGGTCGAGTAGGCCGTGCGAGAACCCTGCCCTTCCCGGCGCGCCGATGAATACGACGGCCTTTGTGCGGAACAGCTCTAACGTGTGAGGCATGAGTCCACTCGTTCAGAACTCGTTGTCCACTTGAGTGGACTCGCATCGCACGCCACGCGCATTCTACACGAACGTTCGTCATGCGGATTGGCGACTAGGTTCCGCTCATCGAGTCGGTCAATACTTGACGGCCGCACAAGGACTGTGAAAGAGCACTCCGCACTCGTCGTCACTTCGAAGCGAATGAAGAGTCCCACACCAAGCGGGGGAGTCCCATGAAGTTGATGATGCGCGGGTTCGTGATCGTCGCGGGGGTCTGCGGCGAATCGAGCTTCGTTGGCTGGAGTTGATCGAGCACGCTGCTCGGAATCTGCTGTGATGTTGTACTACGAGTTCTTGGGAGCTGCCGTCGTTCTGTGGGGCGTGCTGACCTTGTACCTGGCTCGAGGTGAGGGGGGCTCCCGTTAGCGACAACGGAACACGCACACGGAGTTTTCACTCCACGACATGCGGAGAAGACATGAGACTTATGTTTCGGGCAGAAGCGCTGGTTTTCGTTCTCGTGATGTTCACAGTTGCCTCGGCCCAAGAGCTAGAGGGGCATGGAGGTCGCGACGAGCGGAGTTGGGGAGACCGAGACGACGAGATCCTCTTTCTTCCCGACGGAAGTGACCTTCCGCCTCTTCCGAAGCGACTCGAAGGTCACTGGACACGAGATAGTCAGCGCGGCATTTCGTGGAAGGCCGACCTTGCCGAAGAGGGCAATCGGTTTTCTGGCAAGGTGACGCTCGGAGACCTCGGCCACCTGGCGCCGTTGACCGTTCAGGGGAGTCGCCGCGGCGACGTCATCGAGTTCTCCGTCCGCTTCAGCAAGCGAGAGGTCTCGTACTTCGCGGGGCACATCGCGGGGTCGAGCATCGTCGGTGTCATGGAGACGGCCGACGGGAAATCGAGGGAGTGGGCTGGGGCGTGGGTCGGCGACAGTCTCGCGATCACACAGGACGTGGATTGATCGGCAAGGGCGAGTCCTATGAGCCGCTTGAACGTCGTGCTCGTCGTCGTCGATTCGCTTCGGGCAGGGTCGATCGCAGGCCGCGAGCCGGGTGCGCCGCCGACGCCCTTCTTGGCTTCCATGGCCGAGCGTTCGATGAGCTTCGAGCGCGCCTACGCTACCGAGTGTTGGACGCTTCCAAGCCACCTGAGCATGTTCACGGGCCTCCTGCCGTCTGAGCACGGAGCGCACTTCCAATCCATGGGCTATGCCCGTGCATCGTCGACGATCGCGGAAGTGCTGTCTCGAGATGGCTACGGGACGGAGGCGATCACCCGGAACTCGATCTTCGACGGGACGATGCCGGGTGTCCTCAGGGGCTTCCAGCGGCTAGAGCAGCCGATGGCGGAGCTCGGGGTTGCCGATGCGGCGCTCCACGCCATTCTGGCCTTGGCCAAGCCCCGCGTGCGCCGTCTGATTCGCGACAGTGGGTTCTTTCACGCAGGTCAGAAGCGCAACGCCGGCTTTTTGCGCCAGCTCGTTCGAATGGGAATGCCCGCCGACCGACTCGCTCTCGAGCTTGCTCTGGCGCGGATGGAAGAGCGTCGCAAAGATGGATCTCCGTACTTTCTGTTCCTCAATCTCTACGACGTGCACGCGCCGTATTCGCCCACGGAGCGTTCGGCGATCCCGTCTCTCGGGTCGTGGGATGGGCTGATCGAGGCCCTGTCTCTCCCGGCGGTCCTGCCCAAGGTCTCGAGCCACGCCTACCTGCGCGAGGGGTTTTCGATCTCCGAGCGCAGCCGCAGGATGCTCTTGCGGCGCTACCACGAGGCGATCGCGCTCATGGACCGGAAGCTCGAGTGGTTCTGGCGGGAGGCGGAGCGGACGGGACTCTTTGGACGACACCGTGGTCGTTCTGACGAGCGATCATGGCGAAGGGTTTGGCGAGCACGGCCTCTATCTGCACGACGCCTCGGTATACGAGACGCACGTCCACGTGCCTCTCTTCGTACACGGGCCGGGGCGCTCGCCGGGGACCTGCGGCGATGTGGTCAGCCTTCGCGGCGTGTTCGATCTCCTGCGCGCGGCCGCTGACGGTGAGAGTGGCTTCTCCGCCACGTTCCTCGATCCAGGCTGCCGGGCACGGCACGGCGTCGCCGCGGCCGAGCACTTTCACTACCCGCACGGCAATATACTGCCCCAGTACCGTCGGAACCTCTCGGCGGCGATCACCGGACGGGCAAAGCTCGTGCGGCGAGGAGAGGACGTCTTCCGGTTCGATCTGGAGTCCGACCGCGCTGAAGCGTTCGCCGAACCCGTCGGCATCGGCGACGTGCACGTGACGCTTGAGAGAGAAGTCGGCTCGTCCACGGCCGCGACACACGCGGCCCGCTTCCTTCGTGAGGCGGCGTAGTGCTGCCTCATCTCGACCTACTGGGTTGGCAAGTCGCAACCCCGCTGCTGGCTCTCGTTCTGGCTGTCGTGGTGGGCATCGGGCTAGGGGCGGTGCGCGCACGGCAGGGCCTCGGCGATGTCGGGCCAATGCGAGTCATCGCCGCGATCGCCGTGATCGCTGTCGTCGTGTTCGCCGGTGGGCGGGCGCACTACATCTACAATCGCTGGCATTTGGAGTTCTTCCAGGCGAATCCGCTCGAGGTCTTTCGTGTCTGGCGGGGACTCCATGCGCCGGGTGCACTCTTGGCGCTCGTCGTCGGGGCACCGGTCGTTCTCAAGCTCTTTCGCATCCCCGTCGCACGGTTCGCCGATGCGTTCGCTCCCGCGGCGTTTGTGGGCATCGCCGTGGCCCGTTTAGGCTGCTTCCTGAACGGGTGCTGCATCGGGATTCGATGTGAGGGGCTGCTCTGTCTCGCCTACCCGCCGGGTAGCCGGGCGCAAAGGGTCCACATGCGGGACGGCACGGTGGGGATGCATGACTGGTCTGATCCGGTCCATCCGTTCGCGCTCTACCTGGTTGCGGTCGCCGTCGTCGCGGCGCTCATCGCACACTACGTCGGACGTCGTGGAAGGTATGCGGGGCAGGGGGCTCTGGTCTCTGCCGTTGTCTACTTCGTCGGTGCTGCCGTCGTCGAGACGGTTCGATCCGGCATCCTGCCCCCGAGCTTCGGGTGGGCCGGCATCTCACAGCTTCAGCTGAACGCACTCGGGCTCGTTGCTCTCTCGGCCATCGCATGGGTCGCGGCAGAGGGAGTGGCCTCTGGAGGCGCACACGCGCCCGTTTCTACTTCGGAGTTGGAGGAAGTACCTTGAAAGCACGTGGACTCATCACTGTCGTTGCTCTGATCGTCCCTCTGCTAGGCGCCTCGTCGGCCGCGGCAGTTGACAGCCTCGTCGATCTGTTCGACCAGAAGCCGGCGGATTCAGGCAACTGGTGCGAGCGGCATCTGGCCGTGACCTGGAACGAAGCGAATCAGTGGATGCTGGGAACGAACGCCGACTGCTGCGTCAACGCCTCGCTCGACGGGTCCATGGACTGCAACGGCAGTACGTGTGCTGCGGTGCTGAATGGCGAGCGGAACTTCTGCGAGTCGTGCGACGCGACGGTAAACGCCATCGGTTGTGAGCACTTGATCATCAGCCAGGCCGAGTTCTCGGGAGATCTCCGAATCGCGAGTGTGGAGTTCGGGCTTTCGCAGGACCTGCCGGAGGGGCCCGACGGCGATTGCGTAGGTATTCCCGCTCACGTCAAGGTCTCCGCCGTCGCGCATCCGCATTGTGATGCGCGGATCGAGGCGCGTCTGGTGCCACTGGCGAATCCAGACCCCGACACCATTGCGAGCGAGTACGCGCTGGAGATCCAGTCGATCACGACGGCGCGTGTCGGGTATCCCGAGTGTGACGAATTCAACGGTCAGGCGGTGAGGATCAACGAGCCGCTCGAAGTGTCGGTGCAGAGCGCACCGTTCGTGATCGCGACGAGCACGTTCCCGCTCTATGAGCTGACACTCGAGACGTCGCCATCGGCCACCAACCCGGCGACGGAGGTCTCGGCCACGGCTCGGTTGCGCGATCCAGGGACGGAGCAGGTGATCGCTGAGCTCACACACCCGAACTTCTTTCGTCCGGCCTGGTACGACGTAGCTGGGCAGGGAAGGCGCATGGCATTCGGCGGATCGCGATCCGTCCTTGCGCCCGCCAACATCCTCGACAATTTCAGCGGGATTTCGTTCGAAGGAGTGGGAGACATCCCGGACCCGTCGGACCCAGCCTATCCGAACGGGGCACCTACGGTAGACCCGACGGTGCCGACCACGATGAAGGACTCTACCTCGTTCCTCTATGAAGCGGCTGACCCGCTCTATCCCGTGATCCAGACGGGGCTCACGACGACAATCGAAGACGAGCGCGCTGCCGTCATTCGCGGTCTCGCCTTGGACGTCGACGGCAATCCCTTGTCGGAGGTAGTGGTCTCAATCCTGGAAGACCCGGGCTTCGGTCAAACCCGGACACGCGCCAATGGTGAGTTCGACCTGGCCGTGAACGGCGGCGGGACGCTCACTGTCGTCTACGAACTGGACGGACACCTGACGGCGCACCGGAAGGTTGATGTGCCATGGCAGGACTATGTGACCGCCGAAGATGTAGCGTTGGTCCCGTATGACGTAGCGTCTGTTGTGACTCTCTCGGTCCTGACGACGAACGACGAGATTGGCGTCCACGAGGCGACGCCGACGGTGGACGATGACTCGCCTGTCACCGATCCTCGCACGGCGGCACTGCTGTTTTTCCCTGGTACGACGGCGATGATGACGCTGGGTGACGGGTCACAGCAGTCCTTGGACACGCTGACCGTCCGGGCGACGGAGTACACGGTTTCAGAGACGAAGAACGGGATCGACATGGGCCCAAGGCGCATGCCGGCGCCGCTGCCGAGCAATACGGCGTACACCTATGCCGTGGAACTGAGCATCGACGAGGCGGAAGCGGCCGGAGCGACGAGAGTCGATTTCATCGGCAACCCGGTTGTCTTCTATATCCAGAACTTCCTCGACATCCCTGCCGACGATGGCTTCGGGAACGAGGTGACCGTACCGACCGGCTACTACGACAGAGAGCTCGGGCTGTGGATCCCGGCGGATAGCGGTCACATCATCGACGTAACCGGCGTGAACGGTGGTCTGGCTCAGATCGACCCCGCCGTTCTCGCGGCACTGAATATTTCGCCCGAAGAGCAGGAGGAGATCGCAACCCTCTACGGAGGCCCGGTGTCGCTATGGAGGGTCGAAATCCCCCACTTCACGGTGTGGGACATGAATTGGCCTTTCGGTCCTCCGCCTGGCTCGGGTGGATGTCCCTGCTCGGGACCGAGCAACGGCGGAGGAGGGCCCAAGGGGCCGCCACCCGCGTGCTCGGGCGGGTCCGTCATTGGCTGCCAGACCCAGACCCTGGGTGAATCGATCGACGTTGTGGGTACTCCGTACAGCCTGCACTACCAAAGCGAGCGCATGCCTGGTCGCGAGGCTGGACGGACGCTCACGATCCCGCTCCAGTCTACGAACGCTGCCCAGCAGCCGACGATCAACAATCTTGTCAGCGTCGAGCTCGAGATCCAGGTTGCGGGCCAGATCTATACGAAGACGATCCTGCCGTCCGGAGGAGTGTTCCCGGACCCGGAGCAGTTCACGTGGGATGGGCTGGATGCCTATGGCCGAGACGTCTACGGACGGGTGCCAGTGCTCGTCCGAGTGGGCTATCGGTACTCCGCTCAGTACGGACGCGTGACTCGCTTCGGGTATATTCCGGAGAGCCTCATCACAGGCAGTGTTGCTCGCGAGGAGATCGTCTTCTGGGAGAGCTTCGAAGGCTGGGTCGACAACTGGGACGCGCGGACCTGGGGGCTAGGTGGTTGGACGTTCGACGTGCACCACCTCTACGACCGTGACAGTGGCGTGTTGCTCCGCGGGGATGGCACGTCGCAGTCGGTGGACCGGATGTCACCGATCGTCTCGCTCGCAGCCGGCAGCGGGACGAATCTCGTCGTGCCCGACGGCGAGCTCGCGACGGAAGTCAAGCTAACCAACCCCGGCGGCGTGGCGGTCGGCCCGGATGGGAGCATCTACATCGGCGAGCAGTATCGCGTTCGCCGGGTGGCGCCCGACGGCACGATCTCCCTGTTCGCTGGCACGTTTACAAGTGCGGGATGGAACGGCGACGTGGCGGCGGATGCGACCACAGTGACCCTGGGGCGTGGCGATGGGATCGCGATCGGCCCCGACGGGAGCGTCTATGTCGCCGATGGTGCGCACCGACGGATCCGCCGCATCTTCGATGAGGGATCGCCGCAGCTTCAGATGGAAACGGTGGCGGGAGCGACGCCGCTGCCGTGCCCTCCAAGTGGATGTGGCTCTACGTACAACGGTGACGGGATCGCCGCGACGTCGGCTCTGTTGAGCGGGGGCCTCGGCGTCGCGATCGGCCCCGATGGGCGTGTGTACATCGCAGACGCAGGCAATCACCGCGTGCGCCGCATCGGTTTCGACGGCATCATAACGACGGTAGCCGGCACGGGGAGCCCCGGAACGTCCCCCGACGGCACGCAGGCGCTCGCTGCCAATCTCGAGCGGCCGGAGTCGATTGCCTTCGATGCGAGTGGCAACCTGTACGTTGT
The DNA here is from genome assembly GCA_032356285.1 of Smithsoniella earleae. NCBI lineage: Eukaryota > Viridiplantae > Chlorophyta > Ulvophyceae > Smithsoniella > Smithsoniella earleae. Next base: position 24,864 of record JAULKQ010018646.1, on the reverse strand, counting down.
TCTCGAAGCTTCGTTCCACGAGGCGCGAGTACGCCGGATCGGGCCGGACGGAACGGTGCAAACCGTCGCAGGTATCGAAGGGCAGACTGGCTTCCAGGTCGGGCGCCCGACAGAAGGCTCCGTCGCAACCGCCGCAGCGTTGTGGAGCCCTGATGCTCTTGCTGTCGGGCCCGACGGTAGTCTGCTCATCTCGGATCGGGCAGATCCTTCCAGCTCAGCGAAGACCGTTGTCTATCGCGTGTCTCCGGCAGGTATTCTCACGACCTTTGCGGGAACGGGTGAAGCTACGCAGACCGGAAACGGTGGACCAGCGCGACTGGCGACCTTTAGCGACATCCGCGGCATGGCCTTCTCGCCCGACGGAGACCTGGTCGTCGCCGGCTACGGCAGCCATCGGGTCCGGAGGATCACCAATCCGCTCCCGGAGGAGCCGGATCCCACGGGGAAGATCTTCATCGGTTCCGAGGACGGATCCGAGATCTACGTCTTCGATGCAAGCGGCCGACACGAAGAGACGCGAGACGCGCTCACGGGCGGTGCGATCCGGAAGTTCGAGTACAACGTGAACGACGGTCGGCTCGAGAAGATCGTCGAGCAGACTGGTGCTGCCTCAGGCAACGAAACCACTCTCACCAACCCGCTCTGGGGTGATCCGGACTTCCCGCCGATGGGAAGCGGCAAGATCACGTCACCGGGGAGCCAGGACAGCGACTTCGTCCTCAGCCCGACTAACAACGGCTACCTCGAGAGCTTCGCCAACCCTGGTAACGAAGCGTACCTGTTTGCGTACACAGGTACGGGGCTGCTCACGGACCTCACCGATCCCCGTGGGAACAGCTGGGAGTTCGGCTACGACCTTGATGGACTCGGGCGGCTCGTGCGTGATGCGGATCCCGAGGTAATCCTGGTCGACCCGCAAGAGAGCTTCAAGACTCTAGTCCGCGACGACGCATCGCATGCTGAGTTGGCTGCGTTGGACGCCGCGGACCCCATCCCGGACCCCTATCCGTCTGCCAGAACGTTCCGGTACAAGGTCGACCTCGAGACGACAGTCTCCCTATCTCCGACCGAGACGCGGCTGACGGAATACGTTGTCGAGCAGTTCGCGGACGACTCCGTCGTCCGAACGACGACGGCCCCGGACGGGGTGGCCACGATCCTCACCGTAGACCCTGACGATCGGCGGACGCGGGTTCATCGCGACCGGACGGCCACGGTGGTAACCCTCGCGCCCGACCCGAGGTTCGGGATGTCCGCGCCCGTCCTGGCGCAGGCGGTCGTAACCACGCCGTCGGGACTCTTGGAAATGGTGGCGAACGAGATCCGCACTTCCTCTACCGACGACCCGTCGCAGGTGGTCACGAGTGCCACACGAACGCTCACAATCCAGGGGATCGGGAACCCAGCCGGCCCAGACCGTGTTTACACACAGGACTATAGCTTTGACGGCGGCACCACACGTCTCATCACGGAGACGAGTCCCATGGGGCGCGTCCAGAGAACGACACTCGACGAACAAGGGCGCATCTTGTCGAGTGAGATCGATGGGCTCGAGGCGACCTCGTTTGTATACGAGAACGACCGTCTTCGCTGGGTCCGGCAGGGCCCGGCCGATGAGCGTGAGCGCGAGTTGACCTACGACACCGAGCTTCGCTTGCAGAGCATCGCCACGAAGGTGGACGTCGGTCGGATCGAGACGGTGACGTTCGGGAACTACGACGGTGGGAATCGGCCCGAGCTCGTGACGCTGCCCGACACGAACCAGCTCGGTTTCACCTACGACCCGAACGGGAACGTCGGGACGATCACGCCTCCCGGTCGTCCGGCACACAGTTTCGGTTACAACAAGGTGAACCGTGAGGTGCTGTACGTGCCGCCGGCTTTGCCGTCGGGTGCGCCAGCGGACACAGGAATCGACTACGACTTTGCTCGGGAGGCGTTCGCCGTGAATCGGCCCGGTGGAGGGGTCGTGGACCGTCAGATTGACCCGACGAGCGGGCGACTCACCGCAGTGGTCTTGCCCGGGAGCGAAGGCGATCTGCTCTACGACTACAGCGGAACCGATGCCCAGTACGGGTACTCGGGTACAACGGGCCAGGTGACCGGAATCACCGGTCCGGCGCTCGGATCGAATCGCCCGGTGGTGGGATTCGAGTGGGATGGATTCCTGCTGAAGTCGACCAAGTGGACATGCGAGGACGAGGTGGACTTGAGTGGGCCGTGCGATGCGGGAACCGTGGAGGGCACGGTGACCGAGGAGTACGACGACAACTTCCGCCGCATCTCGCAGACGGTCGGCGGGGTGGCCGTGACGTTCGAGTACGATGAGGACGATCTTCTCGAGCAGACGGGAGCGCTCAACATTCACCGAGCCCTCTTGGGGACTCCGGACTTCAGCCACGGCGGGGTCATGGGGTCTACCCTGGGCGTGGTGGAGGATACGTACTCGTACAACGACTACGGGGAGATCGAGACGTATCTCGTGGAGGAGACGTTCTCGGATCCGATGGGGGCAGAGATCTTCGACGCGGCCTATCTGGAGCGAGACGATCTCGGGCGGATCACGGAGAAGACCGAGCAGGTCGGGGGAGGGGACGTCTACCTCTATGAGTACGAGTACGACTCCCGTGGTCGCCTGGACTTGGTGACGATCTACAAGAACGCGGTCTTGGACGGGACGGAGGACTACGAGTACGACGCGAACGGGAATCGCACCGACGCGCCGAACCTGACGGGGACGCCGCAGTACGACAACCAGGACCGGTTGTGCGTGTACGGGACGACGGCGTACCAGTACACGGACAATGGGGAGCTCGCGCAGAAGGTCGAGAACGCGAGCAGCTCGGGACTCAACTGCACGAACCCCGGTACGGGGCCCACGACGACGTACAGCTACGACGCTCTCGGCAATCTGCGAGAAGTGACGTTCCCGGACGGGACGATCGTGGACTACATGGTCGACGGTCTGGGTCGCCGGATCGGGAAGCGGGTTTGGAACGATGTGAGTCAGGAGTTCGAGTTCAAACAGGGGTTCCTCTACGAGGACCAGTTGCGGATCGTTGCGGAGCTGGACGAGTTCGGGGCGATCAAGTCTCGTTTCGTATACGGGGAGCGTGTGAACGTGCCCGAGTACATGGTGCAAGGGAACGACACGTACCGGATCGTTACGGACTATCTGGGGAGCGTCCGGCTCGTCGTGAACGCGGCGACGGGAGCGGTCGTGCAGCAGATGGAGTACGACTCGTTTGGGCGGATCCTTCCGGGAAAGGACACGAATCCAGGGTTCCAGCCGTTCGGTTTCGCAGGTGGGCTGTACGATGTCGACTTAGGCACGCTGCCTGGGACGGGGTTCGTGCGGTTCGGGACTAGGGACTACGACCCGGCGGTAGCGCGGTGGACCGCCAAGGACCAGATTGGGTTCGGCGGTCGCGACGCGAATCTGTACGGGTACGTTGGCAGGAACCCGGTCAACTTTGCCGATCCGTCTGGCGAGATCTTCCCGGCTGCTCTTCTTGTCCCCACGGCCTGGGTGCTCCTTGGAACTGTTGGCACCGGCATCCTGGCGCCACTCCTCAATCCGAATCTCGCACCGCTCCCCGGCGGGGCGCCCCCGGGTTCTGTCAAGCCAGGCTTTCCTGGTCCGCTGCCACCGCGAATCCCCCCGAGAATGCCGACCCCAATTGGGTGCGTGTCTAGGTAGGGCATTAGCCGAGATTCTCGTTTGTACCGCGCTGTGAGCGAAGGGGAGGAGCAATGCCAACACAGATGACGGAGCGCGCGAAAGCACGTCAACTTGGGAGACGGATCGGACTGGTCGTTGTCCTCCTGTGGGACCTGTTCTTTGTCGGCATGGGGATCCGAGTCGCAATGAATGGGTGGGCGGAGGGCGCAGCCGTCTGGTTCGTGCTCGCCGCTCTTTTCGTGGCCCTGACGGTATTCTATTGCCGAGACCGCAAGGCAGGAGGGGCCGACCCAGTGCGGACGTCGAACGCGCCCTTTGTCTTAGAACAGCAGAAGGATGCCGATGCCTCAGGGTTTGTCGAGCTGTTGAGGTCAACCGACCTCGCTCAAGTCGAAGCTGTGCGGTCAAGGCTTCGGGCAGGGGGCATCGAGGTGTCGTCCCGCGACGAGCATGCGGCTACGGGTCTCGGGATGATCCCAGGCATCTCAATTCGATTGCTGGTGCGAAAGGAAGATCTCGCACGATCTACCGAACTGCTCTCAGAGGATTGAGCGCGACTGCCGCTACGAGTACGACGCCCGTCGCGCATTGTATGTTCTCAGAACCCGTCCGCGATCGGATCACGCGGCCTCTGCCCGTGTCTCCTATTTCAGGATCTCGTTGGCGCGCCGCAGTTCCTTGTTCTCGCGTTCGAGAGCACGCAGCTTCTCGCGCTCTTCGCTCGTCAGGCCAGCACGGCTGCCTCGGTCGGTCTCAGCCTGGCGCACCCACTTGCGCACCGTCTCGGGGTTCGGGCCGAGCTTCTGTACGCGTCCGATGAACCCCACCTGGTGATCCTCGCGGGATAGAACGTACGCGTCCGATGAACCCCACCTGGTGATCCTCGCGGGATAGAACGACAATCGGTTCTTTTCCGTTCGGCGGCCATCTGGTTGGGGTGTCGCCGGCCGCTCTTACAAGGCATGTCGAAGTCCTGGTATTCTGTGCGCATCACCCCGATCGGGCGCGCGGCTGGGCCGTGGATGAATGGACGCAGGATGAATGACCGGATCGCGAGCTTGAAGACGCATAGCGTCTCTGGAGCGCGAACATGGAGAAGCAAGAACATACGAGTGCTACTCGCCCTCGAACCATTCGGAGTGCTGACAACAGCGAGGATCCGCCGCGGGTCATCGGCCTCTACGAGATCAGCCCCGGGCGGGTAGCGGGCGCTCGTCGGCGTGCATTCTGGGCAGGGCGAATCGTACTCGGAGACGAGCTGGTCCAGTGTTTCAGAGCCCTGGTATCGGAGAGGGGCTGGACGAATGCTGGCCCTGGCTTGGGAGTAAGGCCGCCGACGGATCGGGCCGTTTCTACGTGGGCGAGTTGAGCGGAGATCTAGGCGCTCACAGGATCGCGTACAGACTACGCTTCGGCTCCATCGGCGAAGGCATGCAGGTTGTCCGGTCATGCTCTGACCGCGGTTGCTGCAACCCAGCGCATTTCGTTCAGAAGAGTCCGAGGCAGCTCTACGAGGATCGCGTTCGCATGGGACTCCTGAAGTCATTCGCTTCGCGTCCGCTCGAGACCACCGGGGCCGACATCGAGGCCCGGACCGCGATCGTTCTCGAGAGCTTGCGGGAGCGGACGAGCCTCTCCGCGCTTGGTCGCCGCGAAGGCGTGCCGCGGACGGCCCTGCGCAGATGGCGGGGTGAGTTCGTCGCGGCCGGCAGGGAACGGCTGGCCGCGCTGCAGAAGGCGGGGCAGGGAATCGATCCGGACGACTCTGGCGGGAGTTGCGAGTCGTAGCGCACGACCAGATCGAGGTCTGAGCAGAGCGACCGGGCCCAAGCGCAGAAAGCGGGCGCAATCGAGTTCCAGGATCCTTGTTTGACGACGCTCCAAGTTTAGCACCGCAACCTGTCGCCCTTCTCGCTGCTCTTACAAGACCTCCATGAACCACGGTATTCTGGCGGTGTGAATCAATTTCTAGAGGACGGGCCAAGCGCGGCCGACGGGCGGCGCGCGATCGGGGAAGATATGGCGCAATGCGCAGCGACGCTTTGCTGACGGGGGCTCCCTAGGTTGCTGCCCTCCGACAGTGTGGAAGATCGCGTGGGAGTTTGGGAGATGGGGCAGAAACGTATGGTGGCTGGAGCGCGGGACTCGCTGCCGAAATACGCACAGAGAGCGGATGAGACGCGGCTCGTCCGGGTGTTTTGCAAGGGGCCATCTTGCCACAAGAACCGATGGGCCGAGATGACACGAAGTCCTCCCTCGCAGGATGAGCTTACGCAAGCAGATGTCGGTGACTACACGGCGCGTTGTCTGGTCTGCGAATGGGAGGCAATGGATTCGTACAAGTGGCGACTCTATCGGGCTTGTGGAGACGTTGAAGGAGAAAAGACGATGACCAATGAAGAAGGATACCTCGGGCAGACGGAACCCGGCGGTGTGGACATGGACGCGGAATCGACTCCGCCGCCAAGACGGCCGAGGCCACGAGTCAGCGAGGCGCAGCTGAGGGCGAACCGTGAAAACGCCAAGCGATCAACCGGACCACGAACGCCCGAGGGCAAGGCTATCTCGTCGAAGAACGCGGGAAAGCACTGGATTCTCTCACGCAGAATCATCATCCCCGGCGAAGATCCCGATGAGCTCGAGGATCTGTACCAGGGCTTCATTCGCTCCTTCCGTCCAAGGGATTTCGCGCAAGAGCAGTGTGTCGAGCGAATGGTATCGGCTACGTGGCGAAAGCGACGGGCAGAGGGCGTAGAGAGCGACTACTGGGATTGGGAGGACGGGATGTCCCGAAAGGGGTTCAGCGCCGCTCATTCCTTCTGGATGAGTGAGAACTCCGACAAGAACATCCAGACGATCGTCCGGTACATGGCGAACGCTGACAGGGAGTTCTACCGGGCGCTGCAGGCGCTGAAGCTGCTCCAGTCGGACTTTGCGGTTTACGAATGCAGCGCAGGAGGAGAAAGCCACGACGACGATCAAGTGGCGGAACCGCGACTGGATCGGGGGGATGCGGCGCCCGCGGACGGCGGATCTAGGGATGATGCGCCGAGCTTGGCGATTGGCGAAGGAGCAGCGGGCGAGATCGGATCGTCCAAGGAGGAGCTGTGGTGCGTCCTGAAGCGGATCGCCGAACGTCGCTTGGAAACCGCCAAGATCGGCAAGGGTGAGCAACTCGACGTCGAGTTTCTAGAACAGGAGCCTCTCGCGGCTGAGCTTCTGGAACGAATGGGGCCTGACGCAGCTGTCCGGTTTCGCGAAGGGCTCTCTGCTCTGGCTGAGAAGGAGGAGGGCGCGGGGGCAGGAAGTAGCGCCGCGGAGGACGTAGCGGGTCCAGCGCATGAGGAAAAGAAGTGATGTCGGAGCGAGAGGCCATACTACGAAACGAACCCAATTGACGCGACGCATAATCGAGCCGTTCGCACTGAGAGCGCGGGCGCTGCTAGAGCGGCCGGGGTTGAGAACCGAGAAGGGGCCTCGAAGGCAACCCGGAACGGTTCCGGGTTTCGCGGGTCACGACAGGGTTTTCGAGGGCGATCTGGGACTGCGCACGTGGTCTAGTTCTGTCGTAAGTTCCTGATTTTCCTTCAGACTTGGGGCGGAGCGCACCGGGCGGAGCCCGGCGGGATTCATCTTCCCAAGCTGGACGTCGCCGGTTCGATCCCGGTCACCCGCTCTCTTCGTTTGGCTTGTGCGGCAAGGGCTTTCGCCCCTTGTCCGGCACGCCTCGTCGGGGCTTGCCGACGGGTTCCCGTGGTTCCCGTCTTGGATTCACGAGGGCATCCCGCCACCGAATTCCACCCGCCTGTCCCTACCTCGTGAGTCACCATCCGTGCCCCAGGTGATCATGGTGCGGGTGCACTTCGAGCTCGTCGTGAGAACGACGCGTCGCTTGCACCCTCGAAGGCCTGGACTGCGTCGCTCACTTCATCGAGGATCCGCTTCGATGCGCATCAGCCTGCAACGGCCCTCGATCCGCAGGCGGGAGGAGTTCCTCCGGAGGTGAATCGGCCCGCCGCGATCGCTGATTGCGATTCTCCCGGACGGCGGCGGAGACAGAGTCACGATCTCCGATCATCCATTGGGATTCAAGACCGCCTCTCGCTCTTCGCTCGTGGCTTCCCTCCTGGTGATCTCCGTGTCGCTCGTGCCGCTGCGGTCGGTGGCCTTCACCGACGCCGAGCAATGCGAGGCGATCCGCATGGTCGCCATGGGGGAGCGCATCTCGTCGAAGCTGCAGTGTCGAGCGTGGGCGAAGCTCACGGACGCGCCGGTGCAGCAGTCGTGTCTAGATTTCGCCGACCAGCGATTTCTGAAGTTGGTGACCGACGCTGGGCTCGCCGTGGAGATGAGTGGTGGTTCCGACTCGGTGATGAGTGAGCTCGTTCGTGCCGTCGATGGGACGAGCGCGTTCACGGCGGACATGTCCGGTCGTTGGGAGCTTCGCACGGTCGTCGCGACCAACCCCGACCGAGTGAGGGATGGGAGTCTCTCAAGTCGTCATCGTCACGTGTGAGACCGAGATCACGCAGGACGGGGAGGAGTTCCAGCAGTCTGCGCACTGCCAGAGCGGGGCGGACTCGCCGATGTATCTGGATCCGTTCACGCAGTCGGGCGTCGGCAGGATCGACCTGCTCACCGGGGAGTCGTTCCTGGAAGGAGAGGTCGAGGTGCTTCCGGGCTTCTCCGTGTACTTCAAGGGCGAGGGTTTCTACGCGGCAGACGGTCAGTCGACCATGACGACGACGGCGGGGGCGGACGGGAATTGGCTGTGGCGCTCGGTGACGACCGGGACTCGACTGGACGACGATGGTCCCTGAGGAGGCTTCGGGCGACGCTCGCGGTCGGCCCGGACGGAAGTACTTCTGCCCCGTCGGTTCGACCGCGGACGATGGTGCTCGCGGCTTCCTTGAACGATCTGGTGCGCGACCTCGAAGCTGCACAGCTCGACCTCCGATGGAATGGGGCCGCCACAGACACTCTCCCGGTCCGCGGATCCGGTCGAGTCGCCGTCGCTGCAAGCTGCGATCAAGAGGCCCGAGACGAACGGCGTGAGCCTCCGCGCGATTCGCCTTGCGAGGACTGGGCCTGGACGGCTGCATCGGCGCGGGGAACGCCATTCGCTGGCCTGCATGCGCGGGCAGTCTGGATCGTTGAACCGGAGAGTCAAGGACGGGTCTGCGTGACGGCTCCTTGGAGCGCTCGGCCTTCGGATGCGGCTCGGCTTGCTGGTGCGGCCGCAACGGCCTGTCGCGCCTGGTCTACTTCGGAGGCTCGGTGAACTTGAAGCCGACGTAGGTGCCCGAGCTGATTCCCGTGAGCGCGAGGACGGTTTCGCTGAACTCCGGCATTTCGAGCGAGCCCAACACCGTCGCCGCGAAGACGACGATCAGGGCGATGGTCCACGCGAAGACCTGCAAGCGGTGAAAGCTGGCGCCGCCGTCGCCGCTCAAGACGTCGACGATGAAGCTATCCGACTGCTGGCCTCCGGTCCGCTTTGGTGTTCTGGCCTCGAGCTCGGCGAGGCGAGTCCGCTGCGTCCCGAGCTTCTCGTGGATCAGCGGATCGCCAGGCACCTCTTTGGCTTTGGCTTCCAGATCGGCGATCTCTTTCCGAACCGCGGTCTTGTCCGCATCGTTCTTGGCGTTGGCGGCTTCGTTCGATGCCGCCGCGGAGCTTGAGATTGCGCGACTTCCCACCGCTGTGCTGGCGCTGATGCCCATCAACACGACCGCGCTGGCAGTCATGAGATTCGGGTCCCCTGTGACGCCCCACAGGAAGAGGTACGAGGAGATGACCACCACCGTCCAGAGGCCCATCTGGACGCGCGAGAGGCTGTACGTGGGGGCCGGGTCCTGGCCCGGGTCACGGAAGAGTCTGGTCCACCGCCCCGCGGCGAAGAGGGCGATCCCGAAAATGCCGGCGGCTACGAGCCACGCGAGCTTCGGCTCGGCGGCGACCGGCTCGAGCGTCACCTCGCCTACCTCGGAGGAGATGGGCCCTTGGCCCCGGAAGCCTACGGAGACGGGAATGTTCGGAAAGGAGCGCAGCCAGCCTCCAACGCCCGTTACGAGCTTCGCCCACGCGTCTCGGTCCTCCTCGTGCCATCCCAACACGAAGCGCACGGTGCCCGTTGTCTTCTCGCCGTCCCGAGGCGTGCGTGGCAGGGCCTTCACCCGGCTCAACTCGACCTCGTCCAGGAAGAGCAAGAGGTGCTCGGTCCTCTCCTTGCTCGACGCCATCAGGCGCGGCAGGCCGTCGATCTCGAGGTGGATCGCGTCACCCAGGCTGAGCGAGTCGCACGATTTGCCGTTGGCCGTGCAGGCGACCACCCTCGGGGGACTCGGCTCCCGTTTCTCCTGGCTACTTCCCGCGCCCGACGCCTCGGCCGGGGGTTCGCGGGTCGACGCGCCCGGAGCGGGCGGCACCCGCGGGTCGACGTCGCCGCTCGCGGCACAGGCCGCGGGGACCGACAGCACGAGCAGGAGCGTCATCAAGGCCGAGCCGAGCGCACGGACGGCGGCGAGTTCGTGGCGTCGCCCCCCGCGAGCCGGCGGTGTCGTTCCGAAGCGGCAAAGCGCTTCCATGCTGCGCACGAGCATCATTCACCTCTCAGGCCGTGCTCTTGCCGCGACGTCAGAACCAGTTGACACGGTAGATGGACTTGCGGTGCCCCCAGACGCTGGGGCTCGCGTGGTTGATCGATCCGGGCACCATGCCGTCGATCCGGAGGAGCTCGATTCCGAACTGGGAGAGGCCGGGGATCAGCGCTGCGTCGAGCTGGAAGTGCCACCACTCGGAGCTGAGGTACTTCCGGTTTGACTTCCGGCGGAAGGCCTGGCGCGGCCCGATGGGACGGAAGCCCACCTCCTGACAGAGTGCGGTGAAGTCGATGAAGTTTCCTGTGACCTTCTTGCGGAGGTCCTTCCCGCCCTTCCAGCTCCTCCAGTACACCGCCTGGAGGGACCGGCGGTCGCCGCCCTCCGCCCGGCACCAGACGTGCCAATGGGTGTCCTTGCCCCGGGTCACGACGAACGGGTCGGAGTCCGGCTCGAAGAACCCGGACGAGATCGCCAGGTCGAACGCGAGGCCCGTGTAGTGCATGGACTTGGCCGAACGGTGCTGGCTCGCGCTCGTTCTCAGACTCCGTCTCCCACCGGATGTCGTCACCTTGCCCCCGGCGCTGGCGACGGCCTCGTAGACGTGTCGATACGCCCCCGCGGCGTCCTCCCGGAGCGTGAGCTCTTCGTAGCCTTCGATGCCGTCGACCTTGTCCGCCGAGCAGCGCTCGAAGAGCAGCTGGCGGGTGTCGGCCGCCCACGGCGCTTGGAGTGCCCAGAGCGTATTCTCGCCGACGACGCCGTCGACCAGCAGCCCGGCCTTGTCCTGGAACTCCATCACGGCATCGTCGTAGGTCTTGGTCGTCAGCTCGCTGGGCTTCTTCAGGATTCGATGAAACGTGAGGAGCTCGCCGAGCCGCGAGGCATATCGCTTGTCTCGCATGGACATCGTGTACCTCCGGGGTTGGGCGTCGCGGGCGAACGACGCGGGGGAAGGGTCAGCTCTTGAACGTTGCTTCGATGGTGCTCGTTTCGGGGCCGTCCCGAATCACGCAGACTCGAACGAGGTCGCTGTCCCCCAAGAACGAACCCACCTTCAGAGGAACGTCGCTGTTCGGGACCTTGAGAATCTTGACCTTCTCTTGTGGCATGCTCGGACTCCTTCCTAGGGAATCGAGAAGTGATCGATCGCCCGCTGGAGCTCCTCCCTCGTCGCCTTTTCGACCCAGACGCTCGGGCGCTGGGAACGGGACCCGGCCCAGGCTTTGAACTCTGCGTTGTTGTCCGCATCGCTGAGCCACCCGTCGATGCGAGCGCGCAGATCGCGGTGGTCCTTCGCATAGATCAGGGTCGCGCCTTCCAGCGCGAGGAACGTGTTCGCGGTGGATTCAGGAGCGAGGGCTTCCCGCGCGGCGCGGCCGGTCGCGAAGACCTGCGTGATCTTCGAGTTGGTCAGCCCGGGAAGGAGCAGCGCGCCGGTCTGGATGTCCGAGACCGACAAGGCGGCGTACGCCTTCGGTAGAACCTCCTTGCAGGGCTCCGAGCTGTACCACGGAGCGGACTCCTTGCAGCCCGGCATCGCGATCGCCTCGACGCGGTCGAGCGCGACCTTGGCGGACTGCTGCCCGCCCTCGGTTCCGTTCAGCTCGATGCCGGCGAGCTGCGAGGTCCCGAAAACGAGAGCGTTGCTGCAGCTCGACACGACGACGAGAAGCGTCGCCGCGAGCCTCGGAACCCACCGAGCGATCGACGGTTGTCCGGCCCGTCGCTGGCCAGCCTCGCCGGTCACGACGGGTCTCCTGGGTCTGGGGTATCGTCCCCCCCTTTGTTCTCCTCTTCTTCCTCGTCCTCGTCCTCGTCCTGTTCCTCCTCGTTCCGAAGGCTCTGGATCATGTCGGCGAAGGCCCCGGGGTTCGCGGCTGCGTTCTGCGCCGCCTGGCCCGTCGCGAACACCTGCAGCAGGTTCAGGCCGTCGCCCCACTCGTTCTTGAGATCCAGGGCGGCGTAGACGCTCATGGCTTCGCCCTCGTCGGCGTCCGGGTCCTTCTGATCTGCCGTCCGCTTGCTAGGATCGACGGGGACGATCGCACCCTCGAACCGCTTGTACCCGAACACGGCCTTGGAGGGCTGCGCGTCGGTCAGCGCGATGTCCAGCCCGACCGTGGTGTAGGTGGTGAAGAGAAGATTGCGCGCCGCGCAGCTGCTGAGCGCCAGAGCGAGTCCCAAGATCGCTGCCATCCCTGTGAGTCGTCTCATTCCATTTCTCCTGTGATCTCGATCAGACGCGCTCTCGACGGATCGTCGCTCGAGAACTCGATGAGCACCGCCGATCCCACATCGCGGGCTTCGTGTGGCAGCCGGGTCAGGGCCGCGCGGCTCCAGCCGATCTGGAGCCCGCGTGCGTCCTCGCTCGTGCGGACCCCGGCGCCGACGGACAGATGGTGGACGAACTGAGGGCCGGCCCGCTCGGGGCGGTCGTCGTCATGCAGCACGAACCAGCCGAACCACTCGCGCTTGCCCGATGTTTCTCGGCGCAGCCAGCCGAGAGGCGGCGCGTAGTCCCAGGTGACGTCGTCGTTGGCTCCGACCTCGTGACCTTGAGGGCCTTCCGGCGGCTCTTCACCGTCCAGGATCGTGAGGTCCGAGTACCCTACGCTGGCCCCGGGCCACGCGCCCGCGAAGCGAATATCGATGCCGGGCGTCAGCCGGCGGTAGGTCCCGTCGTGATCGCTTCGCAGCAGGTATCCCACGAGCGACTCGGCCTTGCCGTCGGCGAGGGGCAGAGAGATGCTGCATCCGGTCGCGAGGAGGGAGAGCAGGGCGAGCGTACCGCTGCGACGACCGCGGCCGAGCTCTCGGCTCGTCTCTGGGTGGTCCATGGAATGCGTGAGGCATCGCATCTCGACGTGGCTTCCTCCCGCCAGGGGCGTCGTTCGATCCTGCTCAGTGCAAGACCATGGCCAGCGTTGGGCAGCGGGGCTGACGGACGGCTGTCGTTGTGGGATTCAGGCGCGGGCTGGCGGCGCGAGGGGTACCCGAGGCACGGGCAGCGGCGTCATCGGCGGGGCCGCGTTGTAGCCGTCAGGTCGCGGGCGCACCTGGTCCGGTGGGGAGAGCGCACGGGGCGTCGTCCGGACGTCGAGGATTTCGGACGCGTTGTCTGGCCTGTAGGACACCGGCGACCCCGGGCCGACAGGCCCCGCCGAAATGTCCCATGGCGTTCGAGTGTACGTTGTAAGGTTGATCGGGCCATCGCACGTTCTTCATCGATCGGTAGTAGCGCTCGATCTTCCCCTACGTCGTCGTGGGCCCGACCCGGATCAGTCAGGCCGGCTTCGCCGGTCCCTGCGAGTACGAGAATTTCCCCCAGGGTCGTGGTGCGGTGCGGCCCTGGACCGGTCGACCGAAGGGAGCGTCTTGCGCCGACTGATCCTACCGGGCGCCTCGTTGCTCGGCGTCCTTCTGCTCGTCGGGTTGAGGATCCGCACGTTCCTCTCCGCACTTCACGACGAGCCTACGGCGGCACCGGGCCCTCCGCTGACGTCGTCCTGATTCTGGTCGACGCGCTTCGCCGCGACCACGTTGGCGCGTATGGCGACGACCGGCCGACAAGGCCGACGAAGCTGGTTTCCGCTCGACATCCCGAGCTACGACTACAAGGGGAAGCGCCGCTTCATTCTCGGATCCAGTACTCCCTGGGGTGGAGCTCGCGGACCGGGAGATCGGTCGGCAGGTTGACTCGCGCGAGCGGCTCCAACCGCTTGATCGCGGCGAGGTACGTGATCCGCCCAGAGTTGATGACCCAACCCATGCCACACGAAGCCGCCGGATCAGGCCCGGGAGCGAGATCACGCCGAAGAGAACCAGAGCTGCGAGCCGTGTAAGCAGCTTTCCCTCGAGGAGATACGCCTCCGCCGCCGTTTCCGCGCTGTACTTGCGATTCGTCATGCTGCGTCCTCCTTGATCCAGTGCGCGATCACGAAGCCGTCGTCGCTGGGCTTCGAAGAGCGCCCGGGCGAGTTCTGGCTCGCGCTCGAGGATCCGCCAGCCTCCGTCGGCAATTCGCCCGATCGACGGGCCGCCACTCGAACGGATCTCCGTTCCTGCGGCGAAGACGGCCGGGGCCGCGCGATCTGACACCCCCCGGGCTCGCGACGGCAGTGAGCTTCGGGCGGCCGATCCGCCCGCCCCCCTCGGCCGCGCGCGTGTCCAGATTCGCAGACGGCCGAGTCTCCAAACGTGGACGGTGGATCGCCAAGACACGCACCTCTGCGCGGCCGTCGGCGGTCTCTTATTTGCTCGATAGAAATCACGAGGGCCGGCGCCGCTCGCCGGAGCTGCAATCGGCACTCGCGCCCGACCGCCCTCGAGAAGCCATCAATCCCATGACGACGTTCGACGCCACGCACCTCTGGGACAGGCTTCTCACTTGTCAGGTCGAGCTGACCCTCCCCCTTGAGCTCCCGTGGCTGTACTCGTCCGCCGCGTGGCTCGAGGCGACCCGGGTGCTCGACGTTGGATGCGGGAACGGCGCGCACGCCATCGCCCTGAGTCGGCTCTTCCCGGAGAAGTCGTTCCTGGCCGTCGACAAGGATGCCTCTCTCGTCGCTCTCGCCGAAAGCACTCCCCAGCCGCAGATCGAGTGGCGAGAATGCAATCTCTTCGACGTCGAGGGCCGCTTCCCGTTCGTCGTCGCTCGGCTGATCGCGCAGCACCAGCCATCCATCGAGGCCTTCGTAGCGAAGACAGCCGAGCTGCTGCTGCCGGGCGGTCTACTTCTGGGTGTAGAGCCACGGGACGACCTGCGGCTGTTTCATCCGGAGGCACCCCACATCGAGGCGCTGTACCGCGACTTCATCGCCAAACATCACGAGAGCGGGTTCCGGCGGGACGCCGGAGTACGGTTGTGCGAGTTGGCACCCCAGTACGGACTGCGGGTCCTTGAGTCCGGCGGAATACCGATCCCGTCGAGCCTTCCGGGATTCCGCGAGAAGTTCGCGATGTTCCACGAGCTCATCTTTGACATCTTCGAAAGAGCCTTCTCGGTCGCGTCAGATCGGAGCTCGCTCGAAAGGGACCTCGACGAGTGGCAGACCAACCCCCGCTCCTTCGCTCAGATCGGAGTCCACATCGCTCTGCTCCAGCGAGTAGAGTCGTGACCTAGACCCTGGAGGGAAGTCCCGTTGGCACTCGACAAGGACGCGCGCATTCTGTTCGAAGCACTGCGGAACAATCCTGTTCTAGCAGCCCTCGCAATCGCGCTACTCGCCACCCCGGGCGTTCTGCTCTCTCTCTCGACGGTTGCTGTGGGCGTGAACCAAACGATTCTGATTCTTGGCGCAATCGGCGGGTTCGCCGGACTCATCTGGACTGTGCGCACGCTCGCAGTGAAGGACCAAGAGCAACGCGGGCCCACCGTATCGCGCCCCGCGCCGGACGGCCTACTCGACTCAGACGAGGCCTTGATCGAGATCACCTTCGACCAGCAGGACGGCAAGCTCAACAACCCGCGCGTTACCGCAGTCAGTGAGCTCACCAAGGAGTTCTTCGGCAAGACTCGAAACGCGAGCATTGACCAATTCGTCGGGCGCGACGCCAGCAGCCTCATGGCAGAGCTGAAGCCGTATATCGATCCTCCCGCGCCTCACTGGGACGACCTCGGCAAGGATCAACTCCGCATCCAGGGCCTCCTTAGTGATGGTCGGCGTGCCTACGCGAACGTACCTGTCACGTTCAACAAATCACATCCGAACTTTCCCGAGATGACCTTCTTGCCCCTGATCGTCGAGCGCGGCCGGTTCAGAGACGAAACAGGAAGCGACAAGGAGTTTCGCAAAGCCGTGTACATCGATGTCACATCCATACCGCTCCACTTGTTTCGACAGCAATCCTGGCACGAACTCAGCGAACAGATGAACGAAGACGACTTTGGGAAGCTCGCCGACGACTTCGGGAAGATCGTCAGCAACTGGAGACAACGCGGCGACTCCGATCAGATCGAGAAGCAGATCGATTCTCTCGCGAAGGCTCGCACCGATCTGCGTAGGGGCGGCAGCCCCGAGGTCATTCATCATTGCGCGGAAGCCGGCTGGTTCGCGATCTGGGACACGGCGATGGTCCAGAAATACGAGACCGCGCTCGATTTCCTCGAGAAGGTCGCGAGGCTTACCGAGGACGGGGCCAAGCGTGATGGAGGCAGTTTGTTCCAACACTGAAAGCGCCGAGTCTCGCTCCACATCCGCAACCTGGCAGCCATGCGCCCCCCACCGACCAACTACTTCGGCATCACGTTCCGACGGATCCCGTTCCGGTTCCACCTTGCGCGAGTGCTCGTCTCACTAGCCCTCTACGCCGATCGAGCGTGGCACCATCTGGCTTTGAGCCTCACCCTCGGCGGCGTCGTCGTTATCATCGCAAAAGCACTCATGGCGCCAGACGGCGCCCTGAACGAGGTGCCCGACACCGAGTGGCATTTCGACCCGATGGCTACGCTGGTGGTCGTCTTGACGATCGTTGCTTTGATCCCGCTCCGCGATCTGTGGCTGCTGAGTGGCCAGGAGCGCGCAGAGATCCTTGCCCGCCCGGGGCCACCCCGTTTGCACCGAAGGACCCTCCTCTTCTACTGCGCCTTTCACGTCCATCGCGCATTCTGGAAGGCGCTCCAAGCCAGCACGAACCAGCGTCCGGTCCCGCGCTCCGAGTATCCACGCGTTCTGGCCGCCCAGCTCGCGCAGATCCTGCATTTCCGCAGTCCCGACGCTCTCCTCTCGTATCTGAGATTCAACCCGGAGCGATTTGCCGGTGAGATCGATGCCTTTCGACAAGCGCACTTCTCAGACCAGAGCCTGGCACGAGCTCAGCTGCGAACGGCAAACTCGGACGAGCGCATTCACGACCTGATCGAGGCGTTTCAGGTTGCGTCGCATCCGCGACTTCTCTGGGATGGCTACGAGATCGTCACCGAGCCCGGCACCGCCGCCGCAGTCGTACGCCTTCAAGCCAAGCTGAGAGGCCGTTTGCGCGGGCCTCGAGCGCTGACGCTTCTGGAACTCGTGGACAAGGCGCGAGCCCACTCCTTGATCGACCTTGCCGACCTGCGCAACTGGTACGGCGATGGTTGCCCCGAGCCGATGCCAGACCTCGCCCGGCCAACGGACTCGGCGCAGAAAGTTGCGCGGAAGTTCAAGAAGCTGGTGAAGCATCTCTGGCGAAAAGACGCGCCTCTCCGCGTGGTTACCGCCGGATACAGCGCCTGCGTGCATACATGCGTCGAAGCGTTGGGCAGCGCACGGATACAGCGCGCATGCATTGTCGAAACCGACCCCTACCACCGCCGCGACAACAGGCTCATGAGCGCGAAGCTGGAGCGCTTAGGCATCGAAACGTACATCATCGGTCTGGAGGAGTTCGAGCGCCAGGCGCAGCGTATGAGTCCGCCGGGTGGTTTCGACATCGCCCTGTTCGGGTTCGAGGTCATCAGCGCCGAAGGAGACGTATTGCACCCTCGGAGCACTCCCCATCCGCTTGCTCAGCTCGTATCGATCTCGCACTCCATCCCCGTTGTTGCAGCCGTTGGTGAGCACTGGAAGGTGAGGATCCTACGCGTGGATGATCACGAACCGGCCTTCGTCGCCGTCTACGGCGCCGCCGGCCTGACGCACGTCGTAACCGACACCGGGTATCATCCCGTCCCGACGAGGCTCCCGTTGCCCCCTTGGCGGCCGGTGTAGGACGACCGTCGAAAAGCTGCGGCCCGGGGACGCAGTTACCGCCCCCTTCGACGTTGATAACCGGCTGTGACCGATGAGACGTGACGCAGAGATGCCGCTTGCCGGCACCGGGCGCTCTCTCTACCGCGCCGAAACCACTCTCAAGACCCTGCGCGCCGGGTGACGGCGGCGCCGCTGGCACTCGCGCGTATGAGCGTCCCGAGAGCGGTCCTCGATTTCTCACCTTAGGTCAACTGCTGTCGGCTGAGAGCAATAGGCCTTCGCTGCACCACTGGGTCGACCATCTCACCCTCCGGTCGCCACCGGCACGTAGAAGATCGAGAGCCTGAACGAATCGGATCCGACCACCTGGTTCGTAGTTTCGCGGAGCTCGACCGGAAAGAACGTCCACGTGGCTCAGCGCCCGGCGCGTCTGCTTCTAAGTCCTCAGATCAGGACAACTCCGACCGCTCAGTAGGACGGCGAGCTAGCGCGCAGCGACGAAGTGGCGCCTGCGGGCTTGGCACAGACCTTGCGCCGTGCGGCCCCGGAGGAGAGAAATGGCAAAAAGGAAGAGCACGAAGAAGTCGGCCAAGAAACAGGCGGCACCTCGGCCGCGGCGAACGCGGCGCGCTCGTTCCATCCTGCCTGCGGCTCGTACCGTCGTCTACGTTCACGGTATCGGGAACAAGCCCGAAGCCGACATCCTCAAGTGCCAGTGGGATACGGCGCTCTTCGGTTTCGACTTGGGAGAGCGGAGCCGGTTGGCCTATTGGGTCAATCGCGCTTACTATCCAGACCCTTCACCCGGGACTTGCGCAACTGGCGATCTAGGTGATGAAGACCAGACATCGGGCGCGTCGTTCCGCGGGCCGCGCGCCCTCGGAGGTCCCGCGGAGCTGGCGGATGACGTCGCGGCAGAGTTCGAAGGCGCGAGTTCGTCGGAACGAAAGACGATGCTTGCGATCGCGCGCCGGATGGAGGCCTCAGCGGATTCCGTCCGCGGTCCGCGAGATGCGGGGTATGGAACCAAGGTGATTCCCTTGCCGGCACCGGTTCGTTCGTGGATCACTCGGCGCTTGACGCGTGCGGCCCTCCGCGACGTTCACGATTTGTTCTACGTAGCGGAACGGCGCCGGATGATGATCGACCGAACGCTCGACCGGCTACGGGCCGGCGGCGGACCGTTCGTCATGATTGGGCACAGTCAGGGCTCGATGATCGCGTATTTGGCGCTCTTGGAGGCCGCGGCGAGCCTGCCTGGACTCGAAGTGCCGCTCTTCGTCACCATCGGATCTCCCCTCGGCATCCAAGAGGTCCAGGATGAATTGAAGAAGCTTGCAGGGCGGAAGAAGCTCGCAGTTCCCGGGTGCGTGCGTCGGTGGCTGAATGTTGCCGATCCGCTCGATATCGTCGCTGCCGACAAGGGGCTCCGGAACGAGTTCACGGCCACCAACGGCGTTCGCGTGGAAGACGATTTGGAATGGAACACCGAGAGCCCGCAGCACCCACACTCAGGGTCAGGCTATCTCCGCACCGAGCCCGTTCGCACCGCGGTTCGCAAGACCGTCGACACCGCCGCCTTCCAGCAGGTTGCACCGTTCGTTCTTGCGAGAGATCTGACGAAGGATCTCGAGCGGTCGCTGCCGGAGGCGCGCCACAAGGTTCTGATCGAACTTCGCGATGGCGCCTCGAAAGGTGGCATCTCATTGGACGAGGCGCGAAAGAAGCTCATCTCGCGAGTGCTCGAGGTATCCGGCCAGAAGGAGGATTCGTCGGAGCTGATGCTCGAATCGCTTCAGCGCTTCGTCGCCGCGCGGCTGACGCGCGGTGAAGCAGAGCAGCTTGGCGTCTCGATCGCCGAGTCGAGCGATGGAGCGGGTGCCCATCGCGTTTGGCGCAATGCCACCAAGCGTGCAGTTCTCGATGAATCGGTTCACGCGGTCCAGGCGTTCCCGGCGCATGGATCATATGGTGCGCTTGGCAAGGATGTCGCCTGGGCGATCCTCGACTCGGGCATCGCCGAGGACCATCCGCACTTCGAGACGCACGCCACGATCAAGTCGAGGCATGACTGCACGCTGCGCGGAGAACCGAAAGAAGGAGAAGCACCAGATCCGCATGGTCACGGAACGCACGTTGCCGGAATCGTCGCCGGAGCATGGACGGGGCCGGATGGCGCGACCCTGACCGGGATTGCTCCTCGGGCCGGCCTGCATGTTTACCGAGTCCTGGACCGCGATGGTTACGGCGACGACAGTTGGATCATCAAGGCCCTCGACCACATTGCCGGGACGAACGAAGATGCCGGAGGGCTCGTGATCCACGGAGTGAATCTCTCGCTGGGAGGCGGCTTCGATCAGAGTAGCTATGCTTGCGGACACTCGCCTCTGTGCCGCGAACTGCGCCGGCTGTGGCGGCAGGGGGTGCTCGTTGTCGTCGCGGCGGGGAACGAGGGCTTCGCGGTACTGGAATCCAGCGGAGGTCCGATCGATGCGAACATCGATCTATCAATCGGCGACCCGGCCAATCTGGAAGAGGCGATCGCGGTCGGATCGACCCACAAGACCCAGCCGCACTCCTATGGCATCTCCTACTTCTCGTCGCGCGGCCCTACCGCGGACGGCCGGCAGAAGCCGGACTGCATTGCGCCGGGCGAGCGTATCCTCTCGTGCCGGCAGAGCTTTCCCGCTCGCAAGCGAGACCAGTCGCGTGATTCCCTATACGTGGAGATGAGCGGTACGAGTATGGCCGCCCCTCACGTGTCGGGCGTTCTTGCGAGCTTCCTCTCGATGCGGAGAGAATTCATAGGTCAACCCGATCGCGTGAAGCAGATTCTACTTTCGAGTTGCACCGACATCGGGCGTGACCGGCCGATGCAGGGAGCTGGGCTGCCGAACCTCATGAGGATGTTGGGTACGACTTGAGCTCGGCCGTGATCCAAGCCTGGGCTCCGACCGCTTCCCTCGGCTGATCCAGCCGAGAGCGGTCGCGGCCTAGGGATCTGCGGTCCTTCGCGCCACCTCCCGAAACCAACAAACCGCATTCGCCAACCGCATCTGCTCCGGGCTCCGACACTCCGGCTCCAACACATCCGGACTCGCCACCAGCACCACCGCGCACCGCGCCCGCGACGTCGCCACGTTCAATCGGTGCAGATCGTACAGAAACCCCATCCCGCGCGGCGCGTCCTCGGCGGACGACGAGGTCATCGAATACAGCACGACCGCCGCCTGCTGCCCCTGGAACTTGTCGACCGTCCCCACCCGCGCGCCGGGGAGCCGCTCGCGCAGCGCGTTCACCTGCATGTTGTAGGGTGCGACGATGAGGACGTCCTCCGGCGTCATTGGAGCGACGACCTTCTTCTGATTCCGCCACTCGAGCCCGCTCGACACGAGATGCTCGAAGATCGATACGACCGCCTCGACTTCCTCCGGCGACGAGCTCTGGTTGCCGGAGTGCGGGCACGGCTGCCACCACAGGCCCGCGCCCGCGAAGTCTGAATCGCCGAGGATCGCCTGCTGCGCACATGACGCGTGGGACTCGAGTCGTCCCTCGTAGAACACGTCGGAGGTGAACGCCGCGAGCTTGGGGTGCAGCCGGTACGTATCGGCGAGGAACACACCCGCCTCCGGCGGAATCGTATCCTTCCCATCGAGCAGATGGGCGAGCGCCGACGAGTCGCATCCTTCGGGGTGGCTTCCCTGGATGGGCTGCTCGAGCTGCTGAGGATCGCCGAGGAGGACGACGCTCTTGGCACACGGCGCCGAGGCGACCGTGTCCGCCAGCGACATTTGGCCGGCCTCGTCGACGATGAGCACGTCGACGATCTCCTCGAAGTCTTGGCGCGCCCACGACCACGAGGTCGCACCACCGACCTTCGCACCGTCCGGACGAAGTGCGTCGCCGAGATCCTCCGCCTTGCCGGTGATCTCGGTGATTCCCGGTACACCACCTGGCGTCGCCTCGCGGACTCGCTGCACGACGGAGAGGGCGAGACCTTCCTCCGCGGCCGCCGCCACGGCTTCTTCGAGGAGATTGCGGATCACCTTGTGGCTCACTGCGGTGACCGCGACCTTCTTCCCCGCGGCCACCAGTGAGCAGATCATGCGGGCGCCGAGGTACGTTTTGCCGGCTCCGGGAGGCCCCTGGACGGGCAGTACCCCGTGGTCGAGATCCAGCACCAGGCGGCGGATCTCCGTACCGACAGTCTCCTGTCCAGGGAGCAACGTTGTTCCGGCGGTCGCCACGCGAGGCGGACGTCGCAGAAGAAGGTCGCGCGCCGCGCGGTACGAGCCCGGTGCGTCGATCCCGTTCTCGATGACCCAACGTGCGATGCGGGCCAGGGTCTGCGGCTTCGGCTTGTCGCGGAAGTCCTGATGCCCGAAGCCGTAGCTCGGGTGATGCTCGATGGAGTCGCCGGTCTTTCGGATGTCGATCGTTCGTGCGTCCTTGTCGAGTGCCACGATCGTACCGACCTTCGACGTGCCCTCGTAGAACAGGTCGCCCGAGCCGACGTTGTGCTCCTGCAGATCGTAGCGGTAGCGGTGGACGGGAAGTCTCGCTCGCTTGGGCACGCCGAGGTCCTCGACCAGCTTCAGACCCGCGAGCCCGGCCTTCTCGTCGAGCAGCTCGTCGCCCGCGAGCTCGGTGAGTCGGTAGTACTCCCAGGCCGTCGCCTTCTTTTCGCGCCAGTGCCAGTCGAGGAGATGCGCGAGGAGCCAGCGGGCCCGCTCTTCGTCCGAATGCGTGTCGCGGTCCTCGGGGAGGCCCTCGGTGAGACCATCGAAGAGTTCTTGAAGCTCCTTCTTTCGCTCGACCGCCTCGTCCGACGGATCGCCGGCCTCCAGGGGCGGGCGGGGAATCGACACGCCGAGCTTCGACTCGACGTCTCCCCGCTTCTCCTCGAGCCAGTCGCGGAGCGACAACGTCGAGAGACAGTCGTCGCGATTGTAGGTCTCGACCGCGTCGATTCCCTCGGCGGGCAGCGTGATCGTTCCCCCGAGCTCGATGAGTCGCTCGACCGCGCGAAGACTCTTCGACGCCTCGCGTAGGTCGAGCGCGCGGGTGAACTCGTGGAGGGGCTCGAGCTCCTTCAGGCTGTACCGCTCGACGCCGACTCGCATCCCCTGGCGCACGACCGCGTGGAGGTCGATGAACCGCTTGCCTCGCAGCAGGCGATCCAGCGCGTCGTCGCGCGTTGCGTACTTCCCGGCGAGACGTTTGAACGCGGCTGGCTCGTAGATGCCGAAGTGATAGATGTGCAGGTCAGGGTGTCGCTCGAGTCGCTCCATCACCCGATCGATGAACTCCTCGAACGCTCGGCGCTCCTCGTCGGCGCGGAGAGCCCATCGGTGGTGGTACGCGGGGGTGCCGTTCTCGTCGAGTTCGACCCAGCCGAAGAGGTACTCGCGCCCGCCGTCCTCGGCGAAGGGGTCGCCTTCGAAGTCGAAGAAGACGTCGCCCGGTGACGGGACGGGGAGGCGGGCGAACCCGCGGTCCTTCTCGATGGTCTCGAGCGGCTCCCAGACGGGTGTGGGCGCGCCGCGCGACGCGACTTGCAGACGCGCCTGGTCCCGAATTCGCTCGTAGCTCTCTTTCGAGCCACGCTTGGGCCGCGGGGTGAGCGGTGTCGGCGCCGCAGCGAGCTTCGCGACCGTATCGAAGCCGAGCGGGTTCAATTGACCTCTCTGCAAACGCGTCGCGCCCGCGACGAGCGAGAGATGGTCGTCGTTGCGGCGGCGCTCGTCGCAGCGGGGCCACCACCGGCACCAGTCGCATTCGGTGCAGGGCTCGGGGTAGAGCGCGGGCTCGCCCGCCGGCGCGCGGTCGATCGCGACCGAGAGCGCGTCTTTCACGAGCCGATGGTAGGCGAGAAAGTCGCCGAGACGGTACGTGGCGGGCTGGTCGTACGACGCGGGCGTGACGACGTGCATGCGCTCGGGGCGGGTGCCCTGAATCCCCGCCAGGAGCTCCGAGTAGAGGCACAGCTGCAAGATCGTGCCGGGCCGCGTCTCCATCGAAAGCTTCGTGTCGACGACCTCGTACGACCACGCCCATCGTCCGTTCGGCTCGTCCACGCGCAGCAGGACGTCGGCGCGGCCCCGCCAACGTTCGCTCCGAAGCGCCGCCTGGACGATCACGTCCGTTCCGGCCTCCATCGCGGCGAGGGTCGCCGCGCACGCTTCGTCGGTGACCTCGAAGCCCGCGATCTTCTCGACCGTGCGTGCGCCATCCGCACGTAGGTGCTCGACGTACGCCGCTTCGTGCTCCAGGCCGCGCTTCTCGAGCACCTCCCGCATGGGGTCGTAGTGGTGTGGGCGCGAGAGCTTCTTCGCCGCGACCAGCCGTTCCAGCTCGGTCAAATGCCCGCACCCCAAGTGCGCGGCGAGGTCGCTCGCGGAGAGAATCGTCTGGTCGTCCAAAAGCTTCATCGCGGTTCTCCCAACGCTCTATCTATACTCACCCGCACCCGCACCCGCACCGGTAGCGCAGCGAGTCCACCTCGAGCTCGAGGTCTTCGATCCGCTGCTCGAGCGCCTTCAGTCGATCTTCCTTCGGAGCCTCCGCCCCGGTTCCGCCGAGGCCGACGGCCGCAATCCCGAGCGCGGTCAGCCCCGCAACGATCCCCACCTTCCAGCCTCGCATGCGAACCTCCCTCCGTTTCAGCGAAACGCCGCGAACACGACGAGGAGCAGCATCCCGGCCGTGAGCGCGATGAACCCGAGCGCGATCAGCGATAGACACAGGGCACACACGCGAAGACACGTCTCGAGGACCCATTCGATGAACGTCCGGCGGCGCCCGACGGGTCGGCGCCGTGATCTGCAGGCGCATGGTCGCCGACGGATTCGATGTCGCCCTGACGTACCGGTCGAGCGCGGACGAAGCTCGCGCATCGGCGGACGATCTG
>JAULKQ010018635.1:0-10073 GCA_032356285.1 Smithsoniella earleae | reverse complement strand
TGCCATTGATCGCAGTCTAATATGCTTTACTAATCCTCTGTCACTCGAGCAGGTCTTCAAGAACGCAAAAAGCTGAAGACAGGCGAGGAATACCTCTACGGGGTCCTCTAGAATCTTCATTACAACCTATACCATCGCGCATCGTCATTTACGATAATATGTTGAGCTCAGTCCGCCCTTTCTTGGATGAGCACGGCTACAAGATGTGTGTATCCTTTCTTCAGAACCCAATGGAGCGGCTGTATGTGCAACTATACCAGCTTTCGTGTACACAATCGTAAGTCTCTGCCATATCACGAAACCCATTGGCAACATAGTATTGACATTGAGTAGTTTACTCTCTTTCATCAGAAGCTGTGCAGATAATTTCACATCAAACGATCAAGAGTTCGTACTAAACAGTTAGGATTAACCAGTGGACTTTATTTAGATTATTGCTGTAAGCAGACTGTCGAGGTCAAGTTTATACACGAATATGGTGCTGAAGCATCTCTACACATTTCGGTGCAGATTCAACTCATGTCAGTTCACGAACAATCGCATTTTGACACCCACATTAACCAATAGAAAGGTGTGCGCGAGATCCTGGTATCCTAGCACTAAGCGATCGAAGCCTTCACCTTGAATACCAAACTCGAGGCCTCGCCCGCAAAGATTGTGTTCATTTTCTACTCCTGCCGCTTCGGGAGACATCCTGCGTCTCTTTTTCTTCCTCGAACGTCGGTAACCTTTCATCAGTACTAGCGGGTCTTCATCACTGTACATCGCCAAACAGGACTTAGAACACTGATGAGCTCGCCGTACACTCGTGCTTGACTTTCTCACATCCGCGAGAAGAAAAAAAACTCAGACTAGTCTAGAATGTGGTCACAGCTTATTCTCAGCCTGTATCAACTGAGTCTGCTTCTCAATAATTCGGTTGTTCAGAGTGAGCACAAGGGTGAGGGGAGAAGCATTCCAGAGATGATATCTGTTGCACATGTGGGAATATCGATGGTCATAGATGTTTCAGTGATCCACCCAACAGCCAGGGATACAGCCTCAACAATACAATATTCTCCTGAGGAAATCAAGGACGTTGACTCATTCCCTATTCCATGACGACCAACGTAACCCATGGAGCTTCAGCAATGAAGTGCTTAAGAAAGGTAACAGGATTAACTTCAAGAGCAGGAGCATGATTTCTAATCGTTGAGGAAAGAGGGACAATACTGAATACTAGACAATTCACATGGTAACCTATTCACATGTTCAAGAAAAAGCTAAAGATCCCATAAAATGCATGTCAAACAGGCCTGAGCAGATTGAAATACAAATACTAGGATCCTGAAAGCCTCAAAAACATGTAATTTGCATGTTTCGAATGTAGAGTAGTGTTGTACACCTGTATGTGAGTTTTGCTGTCCATCTGGATTGATCTGGTGAAACAATCTTGCACTCCCATTCCAGTGACTTTGCAGCTTTATCAAGGATGGCGCTACAATTGGCTGAGTGTACCACATAGGTATACCAAGCATACGAGCCCACAATTTCTTCCAAAGCTGCCTGAATTGCAAAACGAGGTTGGGTAGAATGTGAATGTAAACGTAAAAATGCAACAACATTTCATAAAGCCATGCACATAATTCAGGGCAAATTAAAATCACACGTGTGAAACAAGCCGCTTCATGGATCCTGAATCACCTGAAGGTGAGATAGAAAGCCCTAAAGTCCTTATAGTGTCGTCATGAACACCCTGGCCTACTGATTCCATCTGCTGGTCAAGATGAAGCCTGTGCCGCTGAAGCATACTTTGTACTTGCGCGGCCTGATAAACGCACGCAAATGCCAGCAGAAGGTGTGTATAGCTGGCCCACTTCAATGTGGCGAACACTAGCTGTTGTTGTACTCTCCTTACGTCAGAGATTCCATGCATTGGAAGGCAGGTTTCCTGCACACTCATTCGAGTCCCGCTTCGAACGCTGGATTGACATGATGGGTGAATATAGTAATAAAACACATGTTGCAGCTTGCTGGCATACCTTTGGAATGCACTGCGAAAGGTTTGCGGCAAGCTCGTCAGTAGGAAGGAAACTCAGCGACCAGGCAATATGTTGAGTTCTTGTCTCACTTTCGAATAAGCGTGACAACATCAAAAATATGCCTTCACTCTTGTCTCTTTCGTGGGAGTTTGTGAACCGCTCAACTTCCTGCGCACGCCACGCCACAGCTCATACCTGGAGAATGCTGCCCTAGCGTTGCCTCACGAGTATGAACCCCGAAATAACAATACCTTGATGAAAAAGAGGGAATCGGTGTTTATCCAAGCTGAGGAGTTGGCTGCCTTTTTTATTTCCTGTACAGCAACAATATGTCGAGGAATGCACGACTACAATTCCATTGTTTAAATGCAAGACTCTCCTTTACCTCGCTAATAAAAAACTCTGGACAATGTAAGAGCATGTTTTGCAAGCTCGCTGCAACATCGAGTTCGCAGAAAAGGGTAATTTTTCGCATGACAGCTGGCGGGGACTTATGGCTCTTTCGCCATTTTAATAAAGTCCACATGGTATTGCGGTTTCTCAACGAAAAGTTTGCCAATGCTTTCGCGCCTGCAAATATTGCTGTTCATTCTCTTCGCAGCGTCGCTTGACAATTGACAAACTACGCCGTTCAATCGTACCTGGACCAAATTGACGAATGCCTTCCATGCTGAAATCACCGAACCAGGCATCCACTCGTCTGGCATCTTGCATAAACCTTCTGTGCACCTGTTTAATACAAAGCTTGTTTTGTTTCGTTTGATTGTGCATTTCCTCAGTTTGGTGTGCGCGACTGGGATTAAAGCGTATATCAACTGGTTGATACAGTTTGAACGTTGTATTACTTTCAGCATGTTACCTACTATGAGCACACTAAGATGAATTGACTTACTTGCTCTTGATCGTAAAAGATAGCGGCAGCTCTGTCCGCGCACGAGTTGACGAACCTTGCAGCCAGCTCCTCACAAAACCCATCACAGTTCGCGATAACGCTCAATCTATCTAACAACCTCTCAGGTACTTCACTCCCTGGCAATAAGGCAGCCTCTCTTAGCAACCCGACGCGCAAGAATTCTGCCTCATCCACACAGTCCAGCATAATCCTTTTCAGGTCCCAAATCACGTCAGCAAGCTTGGCTACGTGATTCTGGTCACAAGAAGAGCTCATTATTTAAGGTCAGGTAAGCTATTTACTGCCCCTTCTAATTGCATCTGGCTAATTAGCTCACCTGTGCCCTCACGCCAACATCCACAGCTGCCCGATCTAAAATAGGCCCCTGAAGATTGTTTATTGCATGTGCAGAAATATTTGAAGAAAATTTTCTGCCTGAAATCGCTTTCGCCCGATTTTCAGCCTCCCACTTCAATTTGACATGAGCAAGTTGCCCGAAATTTCGATTATCAAGGTACTTTTCCAGAGAAGAATATTGATAGAGATGAACTAATTCATATCTTTCGCGATGCGCTCAGGTTCCTGTCTCTGTGGCGAAAGCCTGGCAAGAGCAGTCCCGCGAGGGCAAGTCTTCAAGTCGACCAGTGCTCTTGGGGGTGCTTGAGAAGCAAAAAGACTCAGGAAAGGGCTCGCTTGTCTTATCAGATCAGACTGCAAATGAATGTAGAATTCCGAAGCGTTTCAGAGTTGAAGAAGTTGCTTCACAGCACTCTGTTCCTACGTACTTGTTCTCACAAACATCAGAGGGAGTTTGTACGTCTCCGCTTCGCTGAAAGGCTGTAAATGATTTTGATAACATGAAACTATCGCTACTATACATACCACTTTTGTCATACATTTTTCGTTTTCCGTAGCATTGCAGGGCAGGGCATTACAGCTCACAGCCAAGGTAGAATCCTTCTCAGACGAGTATAGGGCATCGACCGCGACAGCAAGCAAAGAAGCAGCTGCAGAGAAGTTCTTTACTAAGCATGATACAAGCCTTGTTTATGAGCGCCTAGGAGCGCTTAACAAAGAAGCTGCAGTTACGAGGGTACAGAAGCATGTTAAGGTGTCAAAAGAACATTTTGAAGCTAACAAAGAGGAAATTGAGGGCCAGTTATTTGAAATGTTTAGAGAGAAGCCAGCTTGGAAAACAGCTGATGTTGCAGTATGCCTCTATCTACAATTGCTTACAAGCTGAAGTAGCTTGAACTGTATTCCCAAGTGTGACCCACGCAATTAATGCAGCGTGCATTGAAGATCAGCATTTCTCAGGCTACGCAGCTTCTCTCAACTATCGCATTCAAAGTGCAAAAGGGACCACTAAGAGGCGAATGGTCGTTGAAGCCGGAGTACAGACAGGATTCCGAAGTCCTGGTTGCTCCATAGAGTACACATGTGGCTATCCGCAGACTCTGCTTCAACAGGCAATTCAAGTGCTACTTACACAAAAATTTAATCTATCATTAGATCTTCTCCGCTCTGGTACTCTCGTAGCTCACCAATGTAAGCTAAACGTGGATGTTCTGAGGTCTCTGGAGAACCAAGTGTGAGGGTGAACATTCCATGAAATATTCTGCAAACCTTCCCATTGCATTCTCAATGCCCGGTTGTGCGGAGCTGAACGAGATCCTGTCCAGCAATTTGGTGCATGCGTAACTTGAGTGGCCTCCATGATTTGTCACCCTGGGTCATCTTCAGATTTCTGCAACTTGAACCTTGTAAATTACAGCATAATCGGAGTAAACCTAACTTACTTTCCGCCATAAGTATCGAGAAACATAGCGGGCGTGGCACCAAGAATGTACCTGCAATTCCATCAATACACTCAGCAAAAAAATAAACCAGTGTTACTCAATCACCAAAGACTTGTAAAGGTTAAAGCTGCTGGTACGTGGTCCAAGCGAAGTTCGCCGGAACTTGGCAGGTTTGTGGTAGTGCTTGATTGATACAAAGTTTTGTCAGCATGGGTCAAAGACCTCAATGTTGCATGTCTTTGAAGCACAAGTTAAAAATTGCGTACAGTTGTTTCGAATATGGCTACGGAGTGGGCGCAAAGGCAAATCTCCCTTCAACCGAAGAAGCGTGGATGCCATGTCATAACTAAAGAACTCTACCGATTAGTCCCCGAAATTCATGAATTCGATGTCGGAATGGCAAACATATGGAGTACGTGAGCTGAATTGTAGTAGTGAGATGGTTGGAAAATGTTTCATTTCTTGCCTTCCGAGATTTCCTCATGTCAGTACTGCTCTGCAGTTATGCACACTAGCGCTTCATTGACCATCAACGAGAATGCGAGCCCAGATGTACCATTAGATTTGAATGGTTCGCCCCACTCTGTGATTGTGGCATCTCAGTACCTTGCTTTTACACTTCGGACAGTGACACTGCGTCGAACCAAGCAGTTCCATTGCGCTTAGATGATCCTATTCCATGAGACAAGCCTTCACATGTTTGTAGATGCTCTGGACCGGTTAGCCCCGGAAAATGTTCAGTACAGACACGACGAGGAAGGACCGGATGACATGCCAGCTCACATTAAAAGCTCACTCATGGGTCCTAGCTTGACTATTCCTGTTTCTAAGGGTATGTATATTCCACGGCAAGCATATTACACGCTTATAGAAGTGTTTACTACATTTGTTCTGTGCAGGGAGATTAGCCCTAGGAACCTGGCAAGGTGTGTACATGAATGAGCACCGGGACTATGGTGGTGCTAGGAAATTACTTGTTACTATTCAAGGAGTAAAGCGAGCCGATGGGCGAGTTTATGGGGAATACCAGTAGTGCTTCCACGCTTGGTAAGAGCATCATTAATCCCGTGAATTTTTAAGTGTTGACGCCTCCTATCCTCACTGCGGATGGAAGTAGGCGATTACAACAAAGAAGAAAATAGAATCATCCAACCTAGTCACATTGCAATGTATATTTAATCTTTCAGTTTTTGCACAATGTTACAGATTGTTACATCAACATGAGATTACTGAACAAGTATTCCTTGCTACTATACATGTCACATACATTAGCACTGATAAATGCTAAATTTCATTTCGCCAGTAAGGAGATCAACGATCGATCCACTTTCTCCGTTGGTATGCTGGACAACTTCCTGTCCGCCACATGCTTCTGATACTTCTGTCGCTTTTTAACGAACAACGCTTTTTTCAGTGCCATTGATTGATGCTGCGCGAGCGATTTCACTTTCGCTCCTTTACGGTTGCATACATGTTGGTGAGGATCAACTGCCAGATTCTTCATATTCGGACTAGACATTGGTGGCGCTTTTCCACTTTCATGTCCTTCCGCAATCGTGCCGAGAGAGTCTACATGTCCAGAGTGATCGGTACGCATCTCACCAGCATCTGCCAACATAACGTGCAACTCTTGTCGCAACCTCTCTAGGAGGATAGAGTTATCGACCCCTCTCAGCTTCCTACATCCACTTACCTTGCTTGTGTGCGTATCGTCAACGTCAATTTCTGCACACGACAAATTGATAAGAGGTTGAAATCATCCCCCCATTTTTCACTTGTGCGACGACATCTTCCTGTACCTCCCAGCGCTAGCTCAGAACAGGAATAGGTAAACGTCTACTAATGTGTGCAATGTGAAAGGACCTCGGGCAACACGTAGAGCGAGGGCTGGACATTGCAACTCATACGCTGTACCACTTCTCGATGACTAACACACCTAGCATTTTAGCATTTCTGGACAACCACGTCGACTCTGCAGTTTCCTTGCGGGTGCGGCTCTCCAATTCATCAATCCTCCGGGCAAGTGATACTCGCGAGCGAATACTCCGAATTAAGTTTGAGTCGACAGGTACCTCACTGGGAGTTTCGCGCTCTAGGGCTGTTTGAAGGCCAGCAAACCTTGAGGCTTCCTCGGGCACCACAAGGGCTACACAAGCGCCAGATGCTCCAGCACGGCCTGTCCTACCTGCTCTATGAATGTACGTATCTGCGGTAGGAGGTAACTGGTACTGCACGACCACATCGACGGAAGGAATGTGCAGACCCCTGGCTGCTACGTCAGTCGCAATCAACACTCCACTATCGTCAGCCTTAAATCGAGTCAACGATTTCAGCCGCTGACGCTGCTGTTGTTGCGAGTGCAGAACCTGCAAGTTACATGTACAATCAAAGCCAGCACCAACAATGCAAATATGTGAGACATGATATTAAAATTTAATGAAAAAGTCATGGATGTTCACGATCAAATACCTGCGCGTTGACTTGCAATGTCTTCAGTAACGCTGCCACCCTTCGGACCCCGCTAATACAATTGACGAATACAAGAATGCGTCCAGGATGCCGGAATATAAGATAATATAAATAATTATCACGATCCTTCATAGAACACGGGATGTATCCCTCTTTCACTAGACTGGGTAGTTTGGCACTGGTCGTCACATCAGCTATCTGCAGCAGCATGACAGAGTCAACGCTTCTCTGATACAAGAGACATGTCTGATTAGTTTTTCTCAGGGTGCTCAGACTATGGGTGGTAAAATTTGTCCACAGTTGTTTAAGGTGGTTGTCATCGGACGAACGAGACAAGACATCACTGCTCCCTTGGACATGCTAGAAAAGCTCAACGACATTGACAACCAAAAAATCAACGAGCGAAAATGGGATATTCTCAATATGGTACGCACTTTGGGCTTGCCTCTGAAGATGAGCTGTTGAAATAGGTTCTCCAAGGTTGCAGAACCACGAGAGCCTCGTGACCCCTCCCCCAACCGCTGCAAGCAAGCCTTGCCACTTCCAGGTAAGGTTAGAGTTGCAGAGAAGACATAGGTGTGCAGCGTGCCAACTAGTATCATGCGCGCGGTCTCTACTTGATCACCCCCCACACCTTCAGTTAGCGTTACTACTCCGTCTCCCCACTCGTCTCCAGTGGAGTCACTGTCTGAATGGTCAGGTATTGGCGGTATATCTTCCTCGTCATCGCCTTCCACACGCGCTTCCTTCTTCGGAATGTAATCTAGAATATCTGACAGTTCCTCATAATGACCTTGTGTGACAAGACGATCAGCCTCGTCAAGAACCAGAAAGTTCAAGTGCCTCAAGTCTGCGAGATGCTCCGAGCCAGTTTTAATGAGATCCCACAACCTGCCAGGTGTTGCAACCACTATTTCAGGCTGGTAGGACAATAGCCTTGTTTGCTTCGCGGGGGAGATGCCACCGACTATTGGCACTGCGCGAACACCAAGGTTTATGGTTAAACCTGTTATGTCCTTAGACACTTGCAACGCGAGTTCCCGAGTTGGGCACAGTATGAGAGCCCTTAGCGGGCCTCCACCCTTGTGTGAGGTCAGACGACTCTCTCCGAAATCCTTCTTCTTCTCCCTTTCCTTCACTAGAAAATTTATTATTGGAAGAGCAAAAGCAAGCGTTTTGCCGGATCCCTGCGTTCAAGAGATGATTGCGGCGGGGAAAGCTGTTGCTAAGATATAGCAATTTCACCATACCAGAGTGGCGAAATCACTCTAGCGTATGACAATCAAAATATGAGTGCGAAGGGACGTACTGTTTGCGCAGCGCCGATTATATCCGCGTTGCCGAGAACAGCCGCAGGTAGGCATTCGTGCTGAATAGCCGTTGGAGCAGAAAACCCCAAACTTCCCAGACACCTTATGACACTATCGTGTAAACCGTAACCGTCCCATGCCGTGGTATCAACGGGGGCTGCTGTGTTTGCGACGGATGTCCTTTCCACGTTGACACTGTATGCAAGTGGGCACTGCTCGGCATCAGATGTAGTTCCAGACTCGTGTACAACATCACTGGATATCTTTCTCCTCCGTTTCGATGCAACATCACGTCGTCGCTTACAGTCGCTAGGTCCTTGCCTTTTCCGCCCTTCGGCGGGGCCCATGTATGCTGTATGTTCTTGTGGGACACACCGCTGCGTTTGGCATTCACTAGTTCACTTGAAACAACTCCGGTCCAAATGCAATTATATGAGACGGACATCAGCGGTGGTGTCCACAAGTAGAGGCAAATTTTCCCTGCCTCGCTTGATTGACCAATAGTGCATGGAGCCGCCGAGCATTACCTTGATATCTCGATGGGAATTGTTAGTGGAAGTTGAATATACGTAAGACTAATATTACTGAAGTTAGAGGCGCCTTGTACATTTTCTTCTCGGATTCAAAGACCAAATGAACCACAGGCACGCATCAGATGTTGCCATTGCATGTGGAATTATGGAGCCACCAGGGAAGTGTACTAACGTGTAAGCGGCGCATTTCATGTGCTTGTTTTCGGCACCTCATGAAAAAACTCGGGTCGTACATCAACCAGATCTCTGGCTTGCTGATAACACAGACTGCTTCCACTAAAACAAGCAACAAGCACGTATAATAGGTGTTCCAAGACCATGGCGTTTTTCTCACACCATGACAGGGTCTGATCCTTTGACTCCTGGGTATTATTTACTGATGATTTGGAACACAATGCATGAATGATCCATTGTCACTATTCATTTGCCTGTCATTGCATTGGTTTTGAGACCATGCCCCAGCACGGATGCTCGAAGCTAGTCAGTTCAGTCAATCCAAGTGGAGCATTAACCACAGCATCAAGAATCACACCAACTATCAGGCCTCTGTCAACAGGCAATGTACCTTGAGCTATGCATTTGCAATGCAAGAGATTGAGAGTTGAACCCTTTTGCAGATGATCAATAACAATACTGCATGAGTAGAAGCGAAGTTCAATGAAGTGTGAGGAAGAAGGAACATAGTGAGTAAGCAATGACATAACACAGCATATACTTAGCTGCATTCCCTACAACTGTTCAAGTACAGCAAGGTGATTGTCAAGTTAGAGCTAGTTGATAATGAGTATGCAATCATGCTTCCTGGCAAACATGTGGTGCTGTGCTACTAACTCTTGCCTCATATGTGCAGGGAACAATGAGCTTCATCCGATAGAACATAATGTCAAGGTTGCACCATAACTGGCAGACAAGCTTTTTGACATTATCCTCACACCATGGATGTGTCTTCCATAGCATGCGATCGAGTACCTTCTGAGACAATGTATTGTACCTGTACTCACATATCCTATATGCTTCAAATTCTAACAGCTTGTTTCCAATATTGCATA
>JAULKQ010018624.1:0-10073 GCA_032356285.1 Smithsoniella earleae | reverse complement strand
AGGAATGTACTCTTGTAGCTAATCTTCTACATAGGGAAGAGCTCGTGCTCGGGGAGTAGCTCCCGAGGCTCTTGCGTATATAGAGAGATCACCATGAAAGATCGCCTGGTTTCCCCTTGCTAATGCTATCGCTAGTTCACTGTGTGCACTTGCTAGGAGCTCTCCCTTGGAAAACTTTCCTGCTGTTGCTGCCACATCTGCCAATTCCCCTTATAATCACACAGCTGGTGATCCGAGCCTGCCAAAGGTTTCAACCGAGATAGGGATGAACTGAAAGCCTTGGTAGCCACCTCCCTGGTACTGTCTCAGGCAGATTTACTAAGCTTTTTCATCAGTGTTTGTCATGGACTCTCCATTGCTCTTGCTCGCGGGAATCTTACAGTCTTCAAGTCCAGCTTATCATTCTTTGCCCATGCTGGTGGCTCTGTCCCACATGCTGAGACGAGGCTACCATGCATGCACAAGTGAGTCAGAGTGTCTGATTCGATTTCACCTTTTTTTTTGTTTTACTTTTAAACTAGAGCGCAAATAACACCAGGCACACATGTCATTGAACTCGGTGCAATCAAGTGCAATTCAGATGCATTAATACACTGTATCTGTCTTTTCGTTTCCTGATTATCCCATTGGACCAAAACCACAACACAATAGCTGTCAAGAGGTGAACTCGTTTGGTAATAACGGTCGCACTTCACAACTCAATCACGCACACAAGAGAATCGAAACATTCTAACTGCCGTCCCACTTACACATTGGCTCCAAACCTCGTTTTGAATCCGTTTAACTGGTCACCGCAATGCGTGTCATTGATCCAGTCGAGGTTTGTATTTCATCTGGCACATGAGTGATTCTCAGTCCAAGCACGTCGCCTGCACCACTCAACTGTCTTCGGTATCGACTACTGTGGGAGAGAGACACTTGTTCTCTATCTAGCAAATCAACAGGCAACGATAGAAACGCTGCAGGCATGTGTGAGATGGCAGGTTTATGACTTGGCTGCAAGTCAAGGTGACAAGGTCTTGGATCCAGGCATTTCAAACCTGCACGCAGGGTAGTGTGTCTGGGCTACCCCATGGCCTGCGTGGACAGCCTGGGAGCAACTGCCAGATGCAGGCAAGATGAGGAAGCAAGGTTAAGTGGGGGGAAGGATTTGGTGAGGTGAATGTACCCCTTCCACGTGAGGAAATGTACGTATGATGTAGTATGATGTAGTATGTGGTATCTAAGATCAAGCATGCTGTAATTCTCCCAGAGATATATTTCTGCAGATGAATTTGACTCCCTGGGTGTGTAGTGCAGAAGATTTGTTTTCGCTAGACATCGAACAAGCGGAGTTTGTTTCGAATATCGGGTACAGTGAAACTCCCTCGCGGAGCTGTTGCTGTAGCGTATTCATCCCAGCTGCTGTCATACTGAAGGACGCTGAATGGCTCCGACTTCTCCAAACTCTGAACCAGAAACCTGCAACGAGGGGAATCTGGAGACTCGCTTTGTTTCGGATAAATATGCAGCTTATTTTCAACGCAACAACTATCCCGCCCTGCGAAGATTGCACTAGATACATGCAAGTAAAGGGCGGAATGTTGGTGGTGTCATTCAATGTTCAAGTTATTCCATCCGGTTGGTGAATAGACACAGCCTCTATTGAAAGCAATCTGTTGGTGGAACCTCCGTGAACATTCATCTGCGAACTCAACTTCTTTTGCAACCCACTTCTTCCCGTGTGGAGATACGTTTCCGCTCCTGGAATGGAACTATATTGCTGCGACTCTGAGTTTGACACATTTTGTGTCTGACAGGGTCAATAGAGCTTAGCCTTGTCTTTAACCCGCCGAAATCTTTGCAGGATTGCTACGAACTGTCAGGCACAAGTTGGAAAGGCACGCACGGACTGGGTGCTGTATATCCCGTGTTTAACTTTAACTGCCAAGTATGGCTACCTTTTTTTTGCGTGAAGAACGTAACAATGCTTGTCACACCGCCGCGCGCCGTAATACCGATGGATGATGGACTTATCGGTACTGCTGCGGCCCCCTTGGGCTCACAATGTCGTATAATACACAGGATCTTGTTTAAATCAGGCGTTAATGAGTGTGGATGTTCGACTTGAATTAATACCCTTCATGATTCATGCCTAAACGCCTTCACAGTTCCTAGATTGCCGAGTTCTTCTAGCCGAGACTGCACAAGTATGTGAGTCCTTTTTATAGATGCTCCATGGCTCTTAAAGAGTAGCTGTGCATCGAATGGTGTGATCTCATAATCTAACTTGCACATGGGAGTTTGCATCACTTTCTGGACGCATTAAAAATAAGTAGGCCGGCGCCATGTCACCTGGCATCGACATGAAACTACACGGCTATTGTTTAAGCACTTCTGTGGATGAAGTGTTAGGGATGTCGAAGACCCAAAACGAATCGGTGTACTGCCTGCTAATCAACGCAAGGGAAGTAAGGGTCTTGAGGATCGTACTTTGAGCGTTCCGAGGAGCCCCAGGCACAACTTGATTGCTCCTTGATTCTTTTCAGATCATAGTTTCAGGCTACGCTCAGAGAATAATAAACGAGGACATCTTTCAGACTACAACGTCAACAACCTCCCTCGGACCCTGATACCCACCAATAGCGTTTCCCTAGTAGTGCTAAAGACAAAGTTTCTAGTCTAGCTAGACATTGCGGTGCTAAGCTTGCTTGCTGCACATGATGACGCTCAGTTGGGAATCGCAAGTCGCAAACCTTGTTGCCTGCCCACAGGTTCTGTGGATGCAACAAATGCTCATTGATGCTTCCACCCATTGATCTACAGTGACTCATATCCTCCTTGACTAGCTTATTCGTCATTCGATTTTGGATACTTGTTACTGGTCAATATCTCGAATAAATGACCTAAGCATAACTCTCTTACATCGATAAGGAAGAAGGGTATATGCTTTAATTGCATCTATAACGTTAGTGGGACGAAGGATATATGAAGGCCCTATCAGTTGACCTCAGCATATCTTGTCGGTTTCATGCCAAATCTAAGATCATATCTATTGTGGTAGGAGTGGCGTGTCTCAGAGTCCCTATCCCAGATTCGATGCTGGCGAGGCCTTCCATTTCAAACACAGAATCCGTCGTCAGCATGAAATATTTCAAGTACACTTAGCCGAAGGTGGGCGTGAGTGAGGCCTCATGGGATTCGATCAGCATAGTGATGGCGGAAGAGCCCAAGTGCAGTGGTCACTCACTGAAGACCCCTCCTGACTCAGATGGAGAACCTAGGCGGTCCTAGAATGTGGGGTTCAAACTGCACACTGGTTGTGTGTGGGTTTACTCACTATTTGAGGCGGCAGTTTCTATACTATGAATTTCATCACGGCAATCGATGAGTTTCTCTAAACTTCTTTACATCGACTAAAGTTTCTTTATAATATGAGTTTCTTTATAAGTTTCTTTAAACGCAAGACCGTTGTGTGTTGATGATACCAAGTAGTAAACGATTGAGGTAAAGATGACACATAGGACCGGATCCTGTGATTGGGAGGATTCATAATCACGTATCTAGCTTGTCGAGCCACGTCGCTGCAGGTTCCATGATGGTCGGGGGTGTCATCAGGGGTTCGTAGTGTCGCAGATCGGGCGAGAAGATAAGGCCACGCCGCAAAAATACAAGTTCACGTTTGTGGCTTAGTGCCCTACATCAGCTAGGAAAACATACTAATACATTACTACGAACAACTGACACACCACATCGATTGTCTTCGCAGGTGTCTCGCCTCTATTCATGTGTAGTCGGGGCACTGCGCTGGGGGTGCGTTTTCTCCAATCCTTAGGCTTCATTCGTCGACACGAGAGCCCACAGAACGAAATAACTACTGCTGGTTAATGAAAAACGGGTCCTTCACTGAACCGAATCCTCAAAACCCCATTGTAGAGAGCAAATGTTGTCTAATTGCAATTTGGATCCTGATGTGTAGACCACAAATAATGATTTTTCAACCACACGACATATTTGCTCATTCACACAATTGTGGCTAGGTAGCGTGTTATAGTGAGTGTGTTATGCTCAACACACAACCGTGGCCACGGATTGGTGAAAGACTCTTCGCTTTGCGTTCTTTGTCTGGGAAGCAATCATTTGCGGGGCAAAATGTCCTTAAGCTCAGGAGTACATGACGACGGTGGAACGTTCATCGTTTGTGGCGAAATGGAAATCAAGGCAAGTGCTGCATGAAACCCATAGCATATGTTTCTCTTTGCGAAGTAAGCCTGCGAATTTTGCATGCATACTGCAAAGGATTCGATTCCATGCAGCTGGCGACGTCTAAGCGCGACTTTTTGAAGGACAAATTTGTGTCTTCAGCAGAATCAGGCATGCAAGAAGTTACAGGCAGCAATGCCCTTTAGAACAATGCAAGGCGCATTTAAAATTGCGCTTAGGATGCACAAAGCTGTGCTTGGCTGAGCGGATTATGTTGTAAATGCAGCTCTTCACTTGCTCTGGCTAAGAGCGTGGCCCTCTCATCTGTGTCAGGTCGTGCCAGTAGATGAGAGATAAGCACTTGACGCGAGGAGGTGCACCCAAAATTCTGTACCATTGTTGTGTATGCCTAATACGGGTTACCACTGGTGTAGTGGGAAAGTATTAGATCATGCCCTGCAATGGTATCGAAATCGCTGCTGGTAGCGCGCAGCTCAGTGTGCTGGTATTTTACGTCAAAGTGGTTTGGTCGGATTACGACTAGTTCGTTATTGGCCGCCGCAACGCAGTCACTCATCTCAGTAAGGAATTTGAGTCGCTGTGACTGGGAGCAGTAGCATCACCATTAGGTGCGTCTGTTTGCATTCACACAAACATTCATATATTTCAATCGACCGATTGTTATACTTAATAATGGTTGCAACGCAACACCTTGGTAGGCATTGTCACTCACATTGTTCAATCCACCGCATCTTAGCCGCTACCCCTTTTCCAGTCATACCACTCTTTGTGAAAAGGGACACCGAGTGCAATGTCACGTTATTACATTTACGCCATGATATTGTTACGTCGATAACAGCTACTGCTGACCTGTGTCTTCTGACAGCTGCAGTACTGGCGTTGCAGCTGAGGCACAGGGCACAATGTCGGAGGAGCAAGTGCAAATACTCAAGCTGTTCTCAGATCTTGTAGACCATTCCGAAGATGCACCATGTCATATTACGTCTCAGTTAAGGCGCGGGTTGCGTAGACTGAAAGCTGCAATTGAGGATACAGACTTGGAGATGGTCATTAGATGCGCCAAGAACGAGTCCGAGGTTCTTCACGGGCATCCTCCTGAGAACCTCACTGATCCTGAAGACATCAAATATTTCAACCTCTTCCGTGAATCTTTCACTGTGGAGCACATTCATGTCCCGGAGAACCAGCGGAAACCCAACCGCAAAGCTGGGTAAGACTCTCTGACATCGTATCTACGCGCCCTCTTAAAACACGAGGTAGAGGTGTACGTAGTGCATCAGTCAATTGCAGATGTCTCTTCGAAGCTTTGTGTGACAGGAACATGTTGATGGCCGTCTTTCTCGCCGCAGACGACCACAGTTCGTGCTTGTGCAGGGGGTTCAAGGGTGTAGTAATGAAGAGCATGTTAGCGAGCAGGTTCATCCTGAGCATCAGACCCGCTACGTCCACGGAATTAGACCACGAATTAGGGAAAATCCTGAGCTGGGATAATTTTAATGTCAATAGAGTTGCCCAGCTGAGCGACCGGCAGCCTTTGCTGATGGTTGGGCTCACAGCTTTGAACCATTTTGGACTTTTATCATCGCTGCATATTTCCCCTGAATGCGCGATTAACTTCATCAAAGCTGTGGAACATCATTACATGTGCGCCTTCTTCTCTCCGCTTCTCACGCGCTATGCCCTCCACTCATCCCGTTTCGCTCACAGGTTCGCTGTCTAAATCACTTCCCTTGCGCAGGCCAAATCCGTACCACAACAGCACACATGCTGCAGACGTGACACAAGCACTGCTTTGCATTCTCGTCCAGGACAGATTGGACATCAAGTTCACGGACCTAGAGTTGTTTGCGCTTATAATCTCAGCCATACTCCACGATGTTGCACACCCTGGATTCAGCAACACGTTCCTCACAAAGACACAGGACGAGCAAGCTCTGATGTACAATGACCAGAGCAGTAATGAAGCTTTATCCTTGAGCATCGGTTTCAAGATTTTACAGGCACCCGAGTGCAACCTTTTTGCCAACATGTCAAGAGAGGACTGTTTTTATGTGCGAAGGTAAGATGATTCAAGTGATTTCAGATAGCAACCTTCATGAGTGCATGAGAGTAGACATGTGGTAGCTTTGCAGGTTAATAACTGAGATAATTTTGGGTACTGACATGGCTGTCCACAGCAAGATCCTAGCACAAGCGCGCGTTGAGCTCATGGCAGGAGACTGCTGGCATGGGCCAGATGCAGAGGGTCGCTTGTTAGCAATGAAAGTACTAGTCCACACAGCTGACATTAGCAATGCATGTCGACCTGCTGGTGAGGCAGGCATGTGGACACGATCTGTGTATGATGAGTTCTTCAGGCAAGGAGACGCAGAAAAGGAAATGGACCTGACAGTGTCCCCACTTTGTGACCGGAATTCTGTGGCAATAGCAGAGTCTCAGGTGTGAGGAATACCTGATCAAGAATGCTTTTTCGCTCAGGGTTGTCAATTTGATTTGATTTTTGTTTGGCTATGCAGAAGGTGTTCTTATCATATGTGGTTGCTCCAACCTGGGACTTGCTGAAGAACATTGCTCCCAACAGTTGGACAATTGCAAACACACATCTCAGGCGGAACTTGAGACTTTGGACTGAACTAGCAGATACAGGCAATGTATCTGCTGTGCTTGAAGAGCCCAAGCATCCAGCCCAATTTGTTCATATTAGTCCAATAGTTTCGCCTTTCCACAATCCAGACCGAAGTTCATGGTGTGTCTCATTCAAAAATGAAAGGTGCAGCTATGTTCAAAGAGGGCAATTCAAGCCAAATAATTGAATTAAGTTGAACAATGGTTGAAATATGCAGGGGAAACACTGATATGCTTCTACTTCTCCTCAATGATGATAAGAACAGTGTCGTGGGACAGGGAATTGACATAATCAACAATCGTAGTCGCAACCTTTCAGAAGCCAAAGTTCAACCGTGAGGGCTTTGATGAATTTTCGTGAGTGGTATTTCTTCGTCAACACACCACCGTACACAACTGTGTCCAGCGTGCTGGCGACACGAGTTTACTCCAGTGAGACATGAATAAGATGCGAGGTCACATTTCCTGAAACTTGTCCACGAGACGTCTTTTCTACCCGCTGATGTTGCTGCTCGGTAGTGCAGTCAGCACCACTGGGCATATCATGGGCAAATTTTTCTCTGAGATGGATAATTAACGACTACGTACATGGTCATTACAACATAAAGATCAGATCATTGTTTTTCAACCCATCCCCATGGTAAAATCCTCCCCAAGTCAGATTTGCAGCATTGTAATAGAACATGTAGCCCAGGAAAAGCAAGTTGCGACATATTGTAATTTGCGTCAAATTGTTATGAATGAGTGACCAAGAGCCGCGAACATCATCAGCCGCCGTGCATCCTGCAACCAGCACAGCTTTGGATAAATCGCCCATGTCCACGTCGGTTCTTGTCAATGCACACCGTTGAAACTTTGATTTGCGTGGTAGAATGCCTCCATTTTATCCGGGTATTTGACCCCTAGGAACAAGGGATTGATAACAAGTTCACCGTCAGCACCGATTATCTGACTCCCCACAGGAATGATACTTGTCGTTTGATCGATATCGTCGACCATAGCGCGCAAACGCTGCAGTTCAGATATGCATAAGTACGATTCGCTCGCTGTATCACCCCCTGCAAAGTGTTCCCGCTCATGTTCAAGGGAAAACGACTACTTTGTCGCAGCTTTTAATGGTGAACCTTCGTCATCTTCTTCGGCAACTTTTGGTGGCCAATAGTGTTTGCTCTGTGGGTCTCCATTCAACAAGCCACGCATCTTTGATGCTGTAGCTTTCACATCTTTTGATACTTCGCACAGTGTTGCCCATGTGACTCCGTCTTGAGAAAAAAGGTATGTCTCCGAAGATGTCAACACATTGTCGCGCATATATGTAGATCCTGGTACTCGTGCAATGACATAGTCTCTGCCGTTTAAAACGTGTATTTTCCCCCACATAGTTATTCCAGTGGCATTCAACTCAGCTTCTTGCAAAGGTAAGCTGTGTTTGAGGGCAACCTGCACTTGCGCAAAATGCAGACCTCTGAAGGTTTTAGGTTACTGTTTTCTCGTGACTGGTTGCCCAACCTCGACTTCAGTGGGGAGTAGAGCCCCATATGGGCCTAGCGCTTCGAGGACCAGCGTCAGATTTGGACTTACTACGACCATTACGCTGTTCCTGCGATGAGTAAAATCCAGGACAGCGTTTGCACAGGAACGACAGGTTGTCGGTACAGCTGTTTGGTATTGAATCTAAGCAACCACTAGTCGATACTCACAACGACCCTCGTTTGTGATTTCGTGCTCAACAATGTTCCGCAGGGCGTTCACACTGGAGTACTACAGATGCGGTGCCGCAATAACCGACAATCTACAAGTGTGCACTTTCCACCTGTTGCTTTTGCTGACTACAATGTTAAACGTTCCGTCAGGCTAGTGAAACCTGTAACTGTTCTCGTTAACTACTTTCTTAGGCTGCATGAGAGTATCGATTGAAATCACGAGCTAGTTTTTATCATTCATCAGGGCTCCACGAATCTCGAAATGTTACAGTGCACTTTAACCACTCAAATCTTTCATGCAAATAGTAAGCTTAGCGAGAAAAATATCGCACCCCGAAAGCAGCCTGCACTCCAGCTGTTACGACAGAGGCTACACATGAATATTTTGTTGGCCCAAGACTTTGAATTATTTCAGATTTTCTCACAAAAGGATATCTGTCCACAGCGCACCTTCTTCAATATTGAAATATCATCGCTGTAGAACGAGGTCTCGCGAGGGGTTAAAGTCTGACGATAGCTGCGTCACCCTTTTCGCGTATCTGAACCAAACTAACAGTAGTACCTTAGAATTTACTGGAAACTGTTCTCCAGACTACCTCGCCACCCCGCCGATCTCAAGAGAGGAAGTTTGGACTTAAAGCGGGTGTGATTGTGGGGGCCGAGGCCTGATGCTGAACCTCCAACACAAAAGCCCGAAATTCATCATTCACATTACATCGCAATGGGGAGGCGGGTCAGCCACGTGTTCAAGTGAATGATAGGCTAGAACAAGAAACTGTGGACTACCGCATCAGTTAACAACATTAATTAGAGAGCGGAATCGGTGAGCAT
The DNA here is from genome assembly GCA_032356285.1 of Smithsoniella earleae. NCBI lineage: Eukaryota > Viridiplantae > Chlorophyta > Ulvophyceae > Smithsoniella > Smithsoniella earleae. The sequence goes on along the minus strand of JAULKQ010018624.1, from coordinate 711 downwards.
GCTACGGTACAGCGGTGAATTACATGGAAACATCCCGAGTGAGCTACCCGGTACAGCCCGAAATGTAGGACGGCAAACTTGATGCACTTCAGATATACCACTCTTTTCAGCATCGACGGGTACGCGGGGAAAGGCACATGAGGAGCCTACCAGTTGAAGAGATGTTACATTAGTTACAAGAGAGATACATTACTTGACGAGTAATATACTGACTCCTTCCTTTTTCACTTACAACCCTAACATACTATTCTTCCAAGCGCCTCAAGCTTGAAGTAGGACCATCACTACATCGACAAGGACGCAGAGTTGGTGCCCGGACATGCTCTGATGGCATCTGTCATGTTGAAGGACGCAGAGTCACACAAGCTCTTTTGCTGCGTGCAAATGCCGTACATCCGCAGAAAGGATATTCTAAGCCACAGACTAAGAAAAGGAGGAGAAAGGAAGTAAAATACTTTCGTCCTTTCTGCTTCACTACCTGGGCCCTTTTTGATTTAGTTTCTTTCGATACGCAAGCAACAGGAACGACGATCCTCAGGTCGACGGTACTGACGGTACTAATCGTGCATAACGACGTTGGCTTCAAACTTGCAGGCTCGTCACATTGAAGCATGTGGCCAGCCCTCAGTGTTAAGAATCGAAAAGCGCCAAATCCGTACTGGATTTAATTGATTGTTGACCTCTATTATGTCGTACATATAGTGGTTCGCG
>JAULKQ010018613.1:0-10074 GCA_032356285.1 Smithsoniella earleae | reverse complement strand
TACACAGCTACAGCTTATCTATTTTACCCATTGATCTATCACCTCCTGGTTAGGGCTCTATCTGCCTACTTGTTAATGTAACAGCAAGTAAGGCGTTAGCTGTCAATAATTCTTACACGTATCGCAAGAAAGTAGCTATGTGGAAGGCGGCTGTCTGCCGCCCCGTGACAGAAACTTCAATAGATTGATTTTTGGACTTCTCATCTCTTGATACAAAAGGACTTGACAGATAAGCTTTGCACGGCTGTGGGAAAGCTTCTGGCTCTCAACCGAATGGAAACTGTAAGTGAAGCAGACCACAGGTATATGTGGATCACTAGTGGTGGATAATGCAGCGACAAGGGTACGAAAACAGGATGTGTTCATCAAATTGCTAGTTTCCAAACTTGTAACCGTTGCGCATTCTTGATGAAACACCGGGAGCAGCGAGCAGTCCATACTGCAGTGCAATGCCAACAAAAGTGGTTCCGCCCAGAGTTATGTCGGGTCATCAGATAAGTCAGCTAGAGAATGACAGCATGACTGAGAAAACTGAGTTTAAGGGAATCCCCTATGAACTATGGCAATGTTGCGTACTTAAAACTCTTCCTTGTGGCTCAGCAAAATAGCATACAGTACAAAGAGCAATACAAATATTTGATTTCTTTGAAGGGTTGCCTCAGGTTCTTCAGCTCTTTCCTTGCGTTTAGTTGAATGTTGACTTCAACCTTCCGCCCTGCGCAGCTATCAGGTCAACTTCTTTGAACTTCTAATCGTGAACTTAAAGCTTCCCAAGTGAGGTCATGCAGGTTAGCGAGCTATTCCGGGCTTGAATGGTGCAAACACAGCATTAAGTCACTCAGGTTTTTTCACCAGCTTGTGGGGTAAAAGCCAGTTTGTGTTAATGGCCAAATGCATTTAATTTCAGGATGCAGCTTGTCAGCATTTTTAAGGGCGTCATGGCATTACTTTTCGGCATTTTGAAGTGCTGCGTGTTGATACTGAGCCAAAGGTTAAGGCAATGCACAAGTCAAGTTTCTTGGAAAGCACCCACGCCACCTCGCTGGGCTACTTGCAAGCTGCAAATTGCTCAGTGTGTTATGAAATAATCCTGTTGTCGTTGCATCTGAGCCAGCTACACTCACAGTTCAAAGCATGTGCATGAGTGGTTACCAGCGGCCTATGATATCCCCAGTTTTGTGAATATACTTGCACAATTATGATACCAGGAGCCAAGACTGCACAAGAAAGTGATTTGGTGTATTGGTACCATCCTTTAGAACCCTGGCTGTGGATCAAGGGCACTTGCAAAATACTCTTTTCTGGCCTTTCTAAGTATCAGCTTCCTGGAAGTCTTACTGCTCATCAACAGCACACTGAGTTGCAGAGGCTGCCAAAAAAGCCATTGCTGGATTATCGGGGTTTTAGATAACATCAAGTCATCTTGAGCTTCAAGCAGCCTAACAAAACTGCCTCAATTAGTTCTTGATGACACTCTTTCTGGTGTTGACTTGGAAAACTGTCTTATCATAATGTTAGAGAAGCGCTGATGAGCTAATGATATTATCATTGGCGCACTGTAATGCCACTGAACAGAGTCTTGCTGCACTGGTTCGTATTACATCAAATGAAGACAGCAGTAATGAAGGCACACCGTGCTTCTTGTCGTGCACAGTAAGCATGGAACGATAATCCAGCATAAATGAAACCTTGAATTCGGTGCTGGTTAACACTCCAAGGGCACCCATTTTCACGTCCATCCACTTCATCGAGTTGGCACTCCATATAACAATGTCGTAGTCTTGATAAACGGAGTCCAGAAATTTGTGTAAGTGTGGTCTGAACAAGCATGGGAAAGGTTTGAGGGCGCCTTTCGATACATCCATTTATTCAGCGCCACAGCGTGATCAATCCGCATAGGGCGGTCGACAGCTGATAAGGACATTCAACGCCAGGTGACAAGATCTGGTTCACTACGGGAGACGATGCTCTTGGGGTTTTGTAGGGATTCGAGGAGTTGGAGAACACGCCTCGCAAGGTCCATGGGTGACTCTGCCGAGGAGCCGAGGTCGAAAATTGTATAGTCGATGTCGGTGACCATTAACTTCTTTCCAGGCCTAGGAGGATTTAAGATTTTAACATCCACTGACTTGATACGTCGCTCTAGTTTCGCCTGCAAGTGTTGTACGACATGGCAAAAGCCAAGCCGATGATTGCGGAGACAAAATCAGTAGATGGAGAGACTGATGGAAAACCACAATATAGTAGGAAGCATCTGGAAAAGTTTGGATTTGTCGAAGGAAATTAATGACAAAACAATTTGTCGTCAGACAGCTGCAAGAACTAGGTACTCACGGAGTCGAACATTGTTGGCAGCACAAGTGATCCATTTCACTGGTTCAGCTGAAGTTTAAGATGTATCTGTGTGCTTGAAACAGCATTGACGGAGATCTTCTAGGATGAAAGTACTTCACCAGTACTTGGGGATCTTCGTGGGGCAGCAAAGACTTAAACATCTCCTCCGTGTCTTCGAAGTCAGCAACAACATCATCCGAAGCATTATTCATCGCCATGATACTATCTTCCTGAGATCCAAGCATCATTATCTTCTGCCCCTTTTTCATACGGAGTTCCGAAACAGTGTTATCATCTCCGGCAGGCTTCCCGTTCTGAAGCACCAGGCCCATGATTTTCTGGCGCTTCGGTTGCACCCTCGTCGCTTCTGCACACAAAAAAGCGTGCAATTAAATACTTCTTTTAGCTCTGAGTCGCATTCACAAGACAATTCTAGAGGTAGGACTCAACGCGATTCAAGGCAGTTTGAAAAAAAGCGTATTGGATGGCATTGCTGCACACAAGTTAATGTTAATGGCGTGCGTTTGTTTCAGAATACTTTTTCTTGCTGCAGAAGTTTTTGTTATCTACAGAATGTAGACCAACAGCTGAAAACGTCTTACAGACAGAACGATACCTCCAAGCCTGCGCTTCAACACACCAATTGTATCCTGAGGAAATACTATGATGTCATATTCTTGGCCTGTCCATTTTATTTTCAGCGATACCTCTTCCTCTTCTTCAGCCATTGTGTTACAAACTAGGCAGTGAACTCACTCCTGTGCCTTACTGAGAACACGATGTACATGAAATTGAAGCTAATGAAACTGAAGCTAACTGTAACAGAGATCGTGCGAGCACACTGTTACGAAAAGCACTCTCGAGCGAAGATACAAGTGTACCAAGGCTTGTACCAAGAGTGCCCGCGGAGCAGATGCTGTTATCTGCAGTTCATGTTTCACTGCGACAGCGGTCTGCATCCATGCGACATCGTGATGCATGGTCACGGAGCCCCATGCACATCGTCTCCCCGCAAAAGAATAACTGTTACGGCATCTCGTTGACGTGCACTAACTCCGAATGAATTCGGGTACCTGGATCCACATTATGACAGATATGTTGTTCATGTTAACAGACAAGAGGTACCAACCGGTGACTGTATGCTTACCTATCCCTGCATTGTTCTGTTACTCCGCAACGTACGCCTGACCATTGCGGTTCGAAAACCTCGTAGGCCCCTACAAGAAAACCCCGTCCGATGAAAGCAAGTGAATTGAGCCAACATAACTGGATTCTGGAAAAACTTAGATGCCTTACCTTTACTTGCATTTGGACTATTTTGTGGAGGATTCGAGTCTATGTACAGGAAGCTAGGTTTGATGTACGGTCTCCCTCCTGCTCTGAATCAAAAGTCTTGTATCGCGACACCTCAAATCGGATGCTGCACCGTCGTCTAGTGTACAGACCATAGCTCTTCTAAGCTACTTACAGCTTGCTCTCGTAAGAATTATTGTCGTAGTTTGGTATTCTGAGCTTCGTGCAGAGAATCGTCCGCTTCTCTTGTGCCATGCGCAGGCCACGCACGTAGCGTGTGGCATCCACACACGTATCCCGGAGACACAGGTACAACACAAACTGACGGCAGACATATTGGTGAAATTAGGTATCACGTCTAGATACAAATCTCAGATTTTTACTTTTACTCTGCTGGACGTACATGAAGGAATACGGAAGGCAACTTATCCATACAGGCACCGAAACTTCTTGCTTCCTACCGCACCGAGGAAGAAAGCCGCAGGGTAAAATAAGTGGAACATTACTCTACATCCAAGCATATAACGACACGAAACGACCGCTGATGCTTTCCTGCGATAAATGGAGGCACTTCGTGGAGGGTATCACATGAGGGTCATAATTCACACTGAGACTACTTGTACAACATTGTCAAGGTCAATACTTGATTCAATTTAGTGCAGCGTCGGCACTTTCCGATTTCGAACAATGGGATTCAAAATCTGAGGTGTCCCAATACAGTTGTAGTCGAACAACAATGGGTCGTCAATGTACAGCGTTCCTGAGTCGTTTCTTAGTCCATGAAGACATGTTCAAAACACAAGGTAACGAACAAGTCTACGAGCGCCACTCGAATGTTCGCAAGAGAAGTATATAACAGCAGAATGAGCCTCGTCTTGGTGACGACTACGCGTAGCTGCGCTCCTTATTGAACATGTCTGTACATCATATCCTGTCAGGAACCAAAAAGGGCGAAACTGATATGGTCTTTTGTTGATTGTCATCGCTAATACCGTCGTTCTTACAGGGGCTTACCAGTGCTTCAAAATGTCATTCGACAACCCCGCCCCATCTCAGCAACCGTGACGGTCAGCGAACAACTGTTCACTCAAAGTTGACACATGCGCACGGAAACATCAAGATAATAAAACACATAGCTTCGCGTGCTAAAAGGCAGCTCATGTCTGCCTGTACTGCACCACTCAACATGCTGTTACTACAAGGCATGCTGAGAGCTGCAGGAACAGAAGACTTACGGCCTCTTGCATGCACCAGGCAGTCAAACTACAGCCATGACAGGTTGGCGCATGTCCTGGAGATGTCCGCCCCGAACAATAGCTATGAGCCAAAAGGCGAGTTTTTTAAACTTGAGGGACATGTAGCGCGGATGTCGATACTGCACCGGAGTGCTTCCTGTTCCCGCATAACTAACATTGCAGATGCAATTAGACCTAGGTTACGTCCGCCTCTGTACATACGGCCAGCCTTTCACTTCCTTAAAGTGTTGCCGGGAGACAATGGATTTATCACACTTTTTCGGGTCGCGAAAGAAGGGGAGTAGACACGCGGAGCTGTTTTTAACCAATGCATATGAGATGCCATGTGGCTGTGATCTACCGGATGCACCGAAGTCAAGTCGCGCCTTAAATGCCATTGTTCTGACGACGTCTCGATTGAGAATTTCTTTTCAAAAAGCGGATGTACATAGTACATGATCTGGTAGCGCATCAGAGTTTAAGTGGTACTTTAAACTTCTTCCATCTAGTGCTCCACGCGACTCTCGCGGACTCCTCCAGGGAACACAAATATAGTACCTTGATTCACAAGTTATAGGATGGGGCCTTTCGCCGTTATCATCAGCTCCCTGCTCCTTATTCAAGGTACGCGCTGAACTCAACTGGCAGATCCCACGCTCCAAGCCGCCCAACAGTTTTTTCCAGCATAACCCTTATACTTTAGCTTGATATTAAACTATGAGCCGTGTTCGTTTTGACGGCAGATATACCAGTCGATTTCATAATACAATAGTTGAGGCTGGGAGCGTCATGTGGCAGGCATACTTCAGTAGCAGACTTTACGTTCGAATGGGGGAATCGAACACTGTGCATGACGATCAAGTCATTTCATCGTAATGGTCTTCTTTGTTTCACTTTGATCCGTTTAAGATTGTGGCCAGAGTGTGACAATTGACGCCAGCGTTGAACATCAGGAAGTGGGACGAAGGCTAGAAGCTGCTCTATTGTTTTTAATTGGTGGGTAGAGAATAGATGGTGTTGTTTTGCAGGTGCTACTGCGCAGGCTGCTAGTGCAGACTGCTCTTCAATTGGCAACGCAATTACCTCTCACGCCAATGCCACCAAAACCTCTGGCCCGGGAAAGTCGATTTCCATGTTCTATCAAATCATGTCTGGCCTTGGAATGGATGGAAGTGTGGTAGAGACACTGGGTAGCTCAAATGTTTTCATTCCAACAGACGAGGCGTGGACAAAATTTATAACCGAGGTCGCCGGCCCTAACGTAGATCCAATGTCATTCATCCTAAGCCGACCAAACACATTCAAACAGGTGCGTGAGATTGGTCTTTCTTGATGGCTAGTGCGTAACGTAGCGATAAGAATTGACCGACTTTATTCCTATCTCGACAAAGTGCAAGTTAGCGAAAACGTCCCTGTATGCTATTCAAGTCTACTAATTGCAGATTTTGCTGTACCTGTTTACTGGAGAGCTGGTCGGCACATCTGGCTTAGCTTACACAGGCTTAGCTGCTCATTCTCGTCTGACATCATTCATTGACATGAGCAGAGTCTGTGGAGGAACGGACTCTGAGTATGTCAAGATCCAGGTATGAGTTGATGCATTTCTGGTTGGAAAATGTTATCAAGGTTTCACTCACCTGCAGTTGATAATTTACCATGTACAGTTCGAAGAATCTACTCAGCCAGGAACAATGAATCTCACTGAGCCAGTGGGAAACCACTATACTGCTAGTACAGTGACAAGTGTATGTTCGGCTCCCAGTGTCTCTGTGATGACTGTCGACAAGGTGCGGTTGCATTGTTCCATGATAATGAAAACTATAGTACAATCTCTTCTCATTCTTGTACCTGAATGAGCCACTGGATCTCTGCAGGTCCTAACACCGTGCCCGCACTCGGAAACCTTTCCATCAGGTCTGACGGGTGAACACGGCTGTATGTCGATTGCTCAGGCAGCATCCATTATCGACCCTCAACACGCTTTTGGAACGTTGCCCTACGATGCGACATCTAGTCCTCTAGTACAGGAGCTGAGGCATCCTAATCTTCTCTCCAGCGTTGATGCCCGGTACACTGTGTTCGTTCCATCGACTGCTGCATTGCAATCTTCCGGAGTGCTCGAGCCAGCCTTTGTCCAAACGCCAGGAGCTCTAGTTGATGTTGTAAGAGGACACATTGCAGAGAGCTTCGTCTGTGTTGGTGGCCAGGCTCCTGCTTCCGTCGTCAACACATTGGCTGGTCAGAGCTTCTGCAGCCGAGACAAAACACTAAGTATTTCACAGGCTTCTGGGACAGTAGAAGTTGCTGCCGGAAGCATATCTGCTGCGGTCACAGATATGAATAACATCCGTGTTTGTGGTGGGTTGTTGCATGTTGTCGACAATGTGTTGCTGCCTTGTGATGCGTCTAGTTACGCCAGCGCTCAGTCAGCTGCCGAACAGGCTAGAATAGCCGAGGGCGCGTCAGTAGCTAGCGGTGCATCATCCATATTCGGAGTCGCTGTCCTTATGATTGTAGGCCTCGTGCTGTTCTTGTGAGACTTGAGGACGCAAGCATGCAGCTGCAAAGCGAAAGCCTTGTGTTCCATAGTTACGATCTGTCATCAGTGTGTATTAATAATAATCTTCAGAGGCGTGGAATCTGTTGACTGGTATAATTAGAATAATTTTTTCGTCTAAGGTTGAACTCGGGTTTGTGTTCCTGGTAGGCTATTCATGCTCGGCAGAATTAGAAGATTCGTTATTGTTCAAAGATGAATTTCACCAAATGTGTAACGAAGTACGGATTGGCAAAAGGAATTATCGCACGACCGTACGAAAATCTGCCCTCAAAGCTAAAACGCTCTGAAAGGTTGGAAAGTTTTTTATCGTATTATATGGGGTTGCTGATTCGTTCGTTGTGGTGTACATTGATTAGTTTCTTGGGGGAGATCAACAAATTTCGTTTCTGGTTCTGTTATTTACAATAAGGCACTGCAGGAGAGCTATAAAGCAACGTGGGCACACGTACATTCCTGGATTTGCTCACGCCGCCAACTCGAACTGGTTGAGTTCGATCTTAAACAAAGAAGGGAGTCACATGCTTGGGGGCGTGACTCTTTCTATTAAGGACTCCAGCACAGGACCTTTTCATGCATTTGTTCCAATTCTCAGTTACTCTGATCTGCATAGCACAGGCTAGCTACATACATCTTTTTGACTCATACTGTTAGATCCCAACTGCTTAAGATATTCAAGCGAAGCGGATAGCCAAAAGCTTCGTAAGCAGCATCGGCGTATGTGTGATTGCGCAACTCTTATACAAGCGCATGGTGTCTTTCATTCGTTTGTTAAAAGCTCCTGGTTACCAACACTTTGATAATTTATAAACATCCAACCTTGACACCTTGGAGTTTTTTCAATCGACAAACACAAGGCATGACTGGCCAACACAATATAGCTACGTGCATCCTTGACTCCTCATCACTATGTGTTCAAACTCAAATAGAAGAGTGGATCTAACACTATCCCCTCTCAAGGCATTCAAAATGACTGACCTAAAGATAGGTCGCTATGACGAATCCGCTATCACTTAACACAGCGTGGCTCCCGATACACCTTCACTTCACGAGACCTCTGGAACAAATCAAGGACACATCTGACCCCTTAGAAACTTTCGGGCGGCGGTTGGACCTCTCCCGAGTTGGTGATCAGGCCACTGAGACACGAGTGTAGAGACAGTCTCATGCTGGGGGGATGCCATTGCCAAGCCTCCTCTTAGACTAAGAGAATCCAACCCAAGTTTGCTTACTGCAGAGTGAAACGATGTCCAATGTATTGAGGTGTGTCAGTTATACCAGAAGCTAGCTGAACCAATTAAAACAGATACATAGCACGAGGTAAGCAGAGTGAGTGAGAATGCTCCGTTATCGAGCAAGAAAACAAGAGCCTACTTCTCATCCCAATTATACTCAGGTATTCTCTGAGGCTATTTAAGGCCAACTTGTAACCGCTCAAGGCATTGATAAAGAGATGATATCCAAAATACACAACATTTACACATCCCAACAATCACATGGTAATAGGGTATTCCTCAGGAGAATCATAGGTAGAGATGTCAGCGTACTCTGCTGCGCCCAGCGCCCATCAGCCAGTCCAATAGAAGAGTAAATGATCTAGCACACATCCCCATTGTGTTGTAGCAGTTGACACTGTCAAGCTATACCCCACACCCCCAACCCTGCAGGAATGCAACCAGACAGACAACGCCAATCAAGAGCTTGAATTACTGGGCTTTCCGCTCTTACTGTCTCCCAGTTACGTGCCATGGACAGTTCGATCCTGGGCTTGCACCCACCAGGTCTCGAACCGGTGACACACCACATCACACCACCATACCATGCTGGAAAAGCGCCAAACCCCTTTGGATTCAATTGTCTGAAGATCTCACGTTGTGAGGAATGAAGCGAGAAGCACAACTGGTATGCACGTACAGCTGATTTTGTTGCATGACTTCATTGTTGGGCGCAGCGCACAGGACAAGGACCAGCACAGGGGGAAAGCTGCGAATTTTACCAAGGTGATGAATGGCGGGCATGGGTGCAAGTGGCCTGTGGACTCCAACAGTGCCCCAGTCAGCCATTCTTCATGCAGCATTCACATGTGGACATCCACCTTCGGAGAATTGAGCATGCAACGTCTGAACCACGCAAGGGCAGAGTAATAACCATAAGAGCCACACCTTTGCATGGCGCTAAAGAAGCTTCTGGATGGTACCTGCAGCATAGGCCAAGGCGCAAAGACATAGAATATTGGGAGTCACACTTGTCAAGTCACAAGTCGGACCATCACCAACACCCTGCATCTTGAAAAGGTTGGTGGGTGGGAATAATGGCGAAAACAAACACTATTTAATACGTTTCATAACCATCTGAACGGAGATGAAAATGATAGTTACCTTTTCATCTCTGAGCAAATTGGTCCTTGGCTCGAATTCTTAATTCCATGACTAATGGCTACTCTACAGCCTGATATTCTCTGCCCAAAAGGGCTTGAAACAGCCCATCGTCTTCTGTTGCTTCCCAACAGTGTTGGACTCTACACCTTGCTGTGTGCTCTACCAAGTACAACTCGACATGTAACAAAGTGCTTACACTGTTTGTATGACATACCACTCCTTGAAAATTGAACATCTGTAAGTCATCTCCTGTACACCTTCATATGCACCACAATGC
>JAULKQ010018602.1:0-10076 GCA_032356285.1 Smithsoniella earleae | reverse complement strand
AAAGACACTGGTACTGGATGCAGTTATAAGTTCACGTCTAGCGCATGGGTGGGGGGGTCTGGGGTAGTGTGTTTAACCCAGAGTTCTCAAGTAGTCGTAGCAGAAGCAATTGTAGCTGAAAACACTGATTTCCGGTAACCAGGGTAGACCAAAATAGCAGAAGACTTCAGGAGCCCCCGTCTCCCCGAGGCACTCCCTGATGAGTCTAAGGGACTCACAAGGGAGCCGACTTACTCCGACCCACGGCCAGGCCTAGTCGACATAGTGACGGCTAGGCCCCCTGGTAGCCACTCGTGCAGATCATGAAGATCTGCCCTCGATATCTCAATACCTATCCATGCGTAACTAGTATCGCTGTATACCTCGTCCTAGAGGGTCGTCCTTAAGAACATTTGACACGCAGGACATAACATAGTGTCACATACGATAATCTACCATCTTGTGAGATAAAACATTGCAGCTTTCCCATCAGGCCTGTACACGTTACAACTCCTCTGCATGTTTGTCTGTGGATGCGAAGCAGATAGTGCGCAGCAGGTCCTGTATTATGAATGTAACTCATGATACATTAAATCTATGAGCTCAAGACCTGTATCAAGCCTTTGGTTCCAGATGTCCGAGTAGGAACGAACCGATTGTAGCCTGTTTGGGAGTGTGATTGCACTAGGGGGTTCCTATTGGGTATGAGATTATCGAGAATAATTGATTATGATATAAAGTTTTTATGGGAACCAGAAACGCACCAATAAAAGAGTGGTTGCTGCGCAGTCCTTCAGGGGTTAGAGTGGGAGCAAAAACTGGCCCAGTTGCGACGAAAACTTCATCTGCTTTCTTCACTACATCCTTGCAAAACTTTTCAAAACGAGCCCAATAGTCTCGATTAAATCCCTCCCCCACCTACACCAACAGCACCTTGTCTCTATTGATCACTGCTGCTCTAACTTGTACATAGGGCATCAAATGCGATTTATTCATTTATTTAACCGTTTCCAGGATACCGTTCAGTTACGCACACATGCAGTTGACTCAACCGAAACGTTGTGCAAGTCTCATCGCAGGACAGAAATTGTGCTCCTTGCTGAAATCCGTGGCCAATCCTATGACCTAAAGATCCGAAAAACCGCTGGATCATAAGGTTATTGCCCCTAATCAACGACAAACAAGACACCACGCAAAAAACAAACCTGCACCACGTGACCTGTTACCCCAGCCTTCGGCAGTGATATTGATTCATCTCATTACACGTTACCTCCAAACTCGCGACACAATGAAGTCACCTTTTTACCCTATTCTATAGGTGTTGGCACCAAGAACATCACAGTGCTACCCCCTTACCCCGGTTAAAAGCAGCTATGACAACCAACATGTGTCATAGATCCGGCAATGGCTTATATTTAGTATGTTATTCTGCAGAACAGTTGCTGCACCCGTACTTGCTACTTACTGAGAAATTGTGTAACCCTCTTACTGTTGTTGCTAACTCTGGCTCAAGTTTCACAACCAGAAGTGCGATCAAACCAATAGCAGTAGCACTGATTACAAAATAACTTTTAAATCAAACCTGGTTTGCTTGCAGAGAGCATAGTCCTTGGTGAGTCTTCAGTTCAGAACATGTTAAAACAACATATAACACATCCCGAGGGATTCAGATGAATAACGGGACATGTGGGAAGGGAGAAAGTCACCCTCAGGCTGGTTGCATGAGTGCATAGTGGCAGTATTACAAGCTGCTTCCCTGTTTGGCTTTGTAGCTGATGGGAGACATGCTTTCCGAGCTGTGTGAATGCGAGCTCGCCTTAGTGCAGTAGCTGAGGCCTGATTCCTAGAGTGATGTGACTGTGTGCCCTCCATATCAGGAGAGAAAGACTGTGGCTCAGTCACTTGATCACAGGCCTGCCTCAAATCGTCAAGGGCAGATTTAGTCCTTGTTTCTGGTGAAGGTCTGTGTAGTGCTATTTCTTGACTAGGTACGACCATACCCTGGAAAAGATGCTCTCTCTGAATAATAAGGGAAGTCTCGCAAGGTAGAACAATGATTGTGTGTTATGAACTATGATTCTGGATTCACCTTACCACTGCTTGCATACATTCCCTTACTCTTGAAGACCAACCTCGTTGAGCATCTTACGGCAAGCTGTATCCCGTATCGATACCAAAGTGACGCACCTGCAATTGTGACGCATTTCTGCGTGCTGTGTTCAAGAACAGGAAACTCCACTGACTGAAAAGACGATCCGGACTGTTTGTGCAAGTTGAAAAGTAGACTTCACTGTTATTGGACACAGTACAAAATAACGTGTGTCAGAATGGTAGGTGCATCACTTTGGTATTGATACGGGCTACAGGATGCTCACAGATATCCAAGTGCATGAAAAGGAGCATTGTTTATTAACTCAGGATTCACAATTGATTCATCTCAAGGTCCTGTGAGTGCATCTGCGATGGGAATGGGGCATGCAGCCAAGCAACCAGACTTCAAGCAACAGATTTGATATCTACAGCTGCTTGATAAAGCGAAGGGAAGCTGCTAGCGCTGAGCACCAAATGACAAATCCTTGAGTTTGTACTCAGAGGCAGCAACCAAGCAAGTGTCAACAAATCAAGGATTTCTTGGCACACTGGACAAAGCATGTTCCCCACACCTCTCCAGCAAGAACATGCACAAGACGAACAGGGAGCTTCAACAGCCACTGACGGGGGAGCTCATTGAGAGCTTCCAGAAGCATCTGGAAAGCTAGATGATCTCTGGCCTTAATAGCCGCAGCCATGTTGCCACCCTCCACATGGCCCAACTGCTCACCTGGTGGAACACTAGAGCCCTCGAACTTTACACACATTCTCAAGGCTGAGCTGTGTCGCATGGCAGCAAAAACAGACTCTGCTGTTTGTGAGGCTTTATTTGCAAACGTAAACGAGCGCCCTGTGGCAATGGCAACAGCATTGACTGCAGACTGCTGCAGAATGAGCCGCTCTGCTAAGATACGGCTGTAATGTTCCACAATGATACGCTGTTGAGTTGCCCGGTCTTCTTCTTTTTTAGCCTCATCTCTGTAATAAGTTTTGACTCTAAGTTGTAGGATTCACAGTAATTCCACCTTGTACAGATGTATGCCCCCAAACACAACAATATCCTCACCAAGACAACCTGTAAATTATGATAGGTAACTCTAGATGTACACCATATCACGGGTTGTATGGGATGCACGGAGATGGCAGTATGAAAGCTACAACGACAACTAGAGTGCCAACAGCCAAAGAGAGCCGGGCACCTAGGTGGCATTTTCTAATTACCCTGACATGAAACTTTTCTTCAAATTTTGGGAGACAAAGACAAAGAGCCAGCACCTTTGGGCTCGAAGCCCTTCAACAGATTTGTTTAATTTAACAACTTCATTCCTTGCAGCATGAGCTTCCTCTCGCGCAGATGCTGCTGCTGCCAATGCAGCTTCTTCCCGATGACGTATGCCTCGCTCTAGTGCCGCAAGAGCAGCTTCTCGCTCTATTTGTACTGTGTATTGTGCCGCGTTTACGCTTTCATTCCGTAGGGGCAGGGGAGATTGATCAACCGAGAGGATGGCCCGTCGACGAGGCAAGGGAGGCAGCTCAGCTGAATCAAAAGCTACCTGCAAGCCGTCCCGTGCTCGAGACTCCTGTTCAGTTTCTGTCACCAAACAACGAGAAACATCAACATTCTCTTCACGAGGTCCTTCACTCGATGTTGGCGATTTATGGTTCAAATTCTCCTGTAAATGAGGCTGTTTACACACATCACCTCCTGGAGAGTCAACCAAGCTTTCAACGAGCTTGTTTTGGGTCCTGGAGGAGAGCTTTTCCTCCATTATACACAGATCTGATGGAACAGTGTGCTCCCGTGCTGCACGTGCTGTGTCCAGACTACTTGCAAGGATCTGGTTTGACTTGATCACGGCATCCAGGAACCTGAATATCATGCTGGACGGAGTTGCTGACCAATCAACGCACTCTACAATTTCAAAAAGATGAAAAAAGAAGTGTGTAATCTGCACAAGGAGATGCAGTCAGACCTCTGACAATCGAATAACAGTTGTTGCTTTTGACCTCTTATTTAAGGTTCAACAAATATGAAAACAAGTGTGCTTGGTGTTGAGATTTTCTGGACTTGCAAAAAAATGATTGAGCAAACTGCAAGTGTGTAGCACTAACTCTATGAATGGCATACATGCACTCGTACAGCTAGTGGGTATCAAGAGATCTGTCAGGAGCGCTGCCTGCCCTCAACTTTGTCATGTAAAGCAACACTTCAAAGCTTCCCGAGACCTGTTTTACAGAAGAAAGGTAGCAGTCTTACAACTAAGCAACAACTAAGCATATGAAGACTATACAAAAAAAAATCCACCTTTCAACATGCCAGCCACTACTGACAGAGTTTCACAAGCATCGTGAGTATGAAAGAGGCCCCGTATTCAACTGTAAGTCTCATCTTGTCGAAGCTCATGTCTAAAGGGTCTTATCATAGAAACCATATCATGTTATTCACAGCAGTTAATTGACAAGGTACTGGTGTCCCAGAGAGCCAAGACAGGACGATGCAATACTGTAGCTTTCTTCATTTCGGATTCTGACATGAATCCCTCTCGACACCAAAGCACACACAGAGTTAGGGATGAGCACCTGCCATCATCTAAATTGCTGTTAGAATGACTGGATAAGAGTCCTTTGGAGGTCTGAATGCTCAGAGATAAGTCCTGCAGAACTATGTCATGGTCTCTAGCAGTGGCCCTGATGGTAAGGGCTTGGGAATGGGACGCTGTGCAGAATTCAGCCAGGGATATCCGTAGGCTGTCGTAGGCCATTGCAACCTTGGCTAGCTCCTCTGCCTGCCGCGCCAGCCTACGCTGCTTCTCTTCCTGTACACATCCTAAATACGTGCGATTTCACTGCAAAAAGAATCTTCCAGCAAACTGGGTGACGTCATACTGTGGCATGATTTCTGCAAGTCAC
This sequence comes from Smithsoniella earleae, assembly GCA_032356285.1. Taxonomy (NCBI): domain Eukaryota; kingdom Viridiplantae; phylum Chlorophyta; class Ulvophyceae; genus Smithsoniella; species Smithsoniella earleae. Next base: position 5,096 of record JAULKQ010018602.1, on the reverse strand, counting down.
TGCAGACGAATAAGGGGCATCCAACGTGCTGCAATGGACTACAATACTTTCCCAACACAAGCTGCAGGTTGACACAGATTAGAATAGTTGCAACAGCACCTTGAGAGCTTCTTGAACTGCTGCAGCTTCAGAGTCAGGCAACAAAGCACCTGTCTGCTCTTGCAGCGCCTGCAATGTCTGACAGGCTGCCTTTTCGCTTGGTGTTATACTCGATGTACTGCTTGCTTCAGCTTGCGGGGCTCGTGAGGATATACCACCAGACTCGCTCAACTCACCTCGTGAGTTCACAATTCTAGGCTTGTCTGTAGCAAGCTGTTTTTGAGCTCTTTGAGGGTTTTCACTGTTACTTGAGTGACCTTGTGACCGAGGAATTAAAGATGTTTCAGATGATGATGGAGTGCTGATTGCCATGATTGCCTCTAGAACACTACAAGGGAAAACAACATCTGACCCTGTCAGCTCAGCCATACGCTGACGGACCTGCACGTTCTAAATTACTTCAACTCTTTGTTTGCTGAAGACTTGATTCAATACCGTCAAATGTGCTACATATGTGAGTGTAAACTTAAGGGTGTACTCTGTTCCTCATGGTACCCTAAAGATATCAAATGGGCAACTTAGCAATGTATTCTTATCCACCAACAAATGTTATCTCTGAAACAACCTCTACACCCACCAGGGATGGATAATAACTCTCACTGTATCAAACTTGCAAGATGCCATGATATTAGACACAAGGAAATAGATGCACTGTGTATGAGTTCCTCGGGAACATCGCTCCACGGATGGCAAGTCATGTTTCTAGAAAAATCCCAGTAAATGATAGTTCAGGCATTCTCACTGCTTAGTTCCCAAGATCAAGAGTCTTGTTCCCTCTAATTACGGGATGAGAACAATGGAGCAGTAGGATGTCTGAAAATGGTGAGCTGAACCTACTTATACTGTGAGTACAAACAGAATAGAAACTGTGATTGGTGTCAGAACTTTCGAACTTGTTGAGCTACACTTCTTGTGTATTTCATGCAGTCATTCTCAGAGAAGCTTCAACAACAGCAATATGCGTTATGCTTTCTTGTATTCTACCTTGTAGTCTACCTCGTTCACACTCTACACGCTGTCAACTTGAGCGACCCTGGGTATGTAAGTACGTGGCACTCACTCTATTGGTTTTCAAGCCATAAACACGGCACAGATAGGAGAATGTTTTCCTTGAAATACAAGCACCCAATGCACGTGTATGTATGCAGGAATTGTTCAGGTGACTGAGTACACACCTCAGACAGTAAACTAATAAGGTTGCTGTGGGCAGCCTCGGCAGACTTCTGTGCAGCCGAGCATTCCTCTGCTGTAGCTGCTGCAAGAGCGATCATCTTGTCACAGGCAGAATGCAACATATTCTGCGAGTCATGACTGCGTGCCAGCCGCTCAGACAGCCCTTCCCGGAGCAACTCTAACTCTGAAAGACGCCCTTGAAGCTCATTACGCTGTTGGCGTAGCTCCAGAACCTGTAACAGTAACTTCGACGAATACCTGACTGAAGGCGACGGTTTTACACCAAGAAAGAATCATATGCTGTGTATTTTCAACTACCTGTGGGCACTCACCAGCTTCTCAAAAGGAAGTAGCCGAGCAACTTCATCCTTCAGGCATCTGTTTTCGTCCAATAACAGCTCTTTTTCATCAGACAATTCTCGAATCTGTTTCGCTTGCAACTGGGTTTCTGTGTTGAGGCGCTCCATTTGCTGTACCAATAATTGCAGCATCTCTGTGAGGCTCATTTTCTGCACAACCACAGTCATGCTTGATTGTGCAGATTCCAGCAGAGTTGTGATGAAATTCATTCAGATATGCTGGTGAGTACCTCATCTACTAGTACGTCAACTTTCTGCAAAGCCTTCCTGAGCTCCAATTTAATTTTGATGGCTTGAAATTCTGACACCCTGAGCTGACCTTCAAGATCCTTCATCTGCATGTTTTTTTCAGTCTAAGTACTGCATGCTTGTGGCTCCAAAATCCCTGTTTCCGTGTAACTTGGTGATTGTGTCGTCGGACTGTGAGATGGTGACATGATTGGCATATGGGTAACGAACAAGAGGGGTTGAGCCCACATGTTCAAATCTCCTATGAAGAGGACGATATGATATACGAGCATGGTTTAAGGGAGCTGAAACCAACTGATATTTGTCCAAGCTGTTAAATCTCAAGATAACTGGTAACCACTATGGACATGTAACACTTGGTTAAGAGGAGAGGCACGAGCTCAAAGAAAAAGAGTATCTCTTGCATACCTACTCCATTGCTTACACCTACAGTGTGCTGATATTAAAAGGGACTACACTAAAAGAACAAAGAACTGAATTATAAACAAAAGCAATGTAATTTGTAGTACTATTTTCGCTTGCATGGAGCAGGTGACTGAGATCAACATCCCAGTCATCGGAAACAACAAAAGAACATCTTGTAAGATAGCACGTATGAACAGATGTTGAGATGTCGCCAGCCACAATGTCACAAGTTACAAGCTCTAAGAGCCATCAGAGTGAAATCAGAGTGAAAACCCACACACCTTACTCCGCATCTCTCTCAGTTCTTCTCGTGCCATCTCCGCGTCGTCATAGAACGCGTCACGCGAGGCCTCCGATTGCATGGCACGAAAACGAGCGTCTTCAGCACGAGCCTCGGCAGCAACAACGCGCCGAGCGAGCGCTTCTGACCGTTCCTCCGCCTCCACCTGTGCCTCCTCCGCCATCTTTCGCTTCTTCCGGGCTTCCTCTAAGGTGGCAGATTGCAACTTGCCGCGGCGCTCCAGTACCTCAACACGTTTAGTCGTAGACTCGAGGCGACCTTCTAGAAGCTTCTTTTTCCGTGCAGCATCTTCAGCACTCACCGTCGCCTGGAACAGAACGTACAGCATCACGCATTTCATTGTTCCTAGCAATTTGTGAAAGCAAGACAGACTCTTCTTTTGAAGCATATATTCTTACGACAGCGGAGCAAATTTGATCTTAAGATCACTGTAGCTGGCAATTTTTCACTATCGGGCATATATAATTAGATATAGAAGAACTGGTTGTCATGGTTCGGCTGCATTGAAAGCTGACGCTTTAACAGGGATTGTGCTAGGAGATTTGCTAGGAGATTTGCTAGGAGATTTGGAACAGAGTATTTGATGAGAGCCAGTTGAAGAACAACCACAACCAGTGCAAGTAATACATTTGATTGAGGAAGTGCCAATGGTCAGTCATCAAACTGCCATGCACTGATGACCTTTTTAAAACAGAGTAATTCTTTTGGTGACATACCTCAGCATATTCGCCCATTACTTTCTGTAAGGATTCACGAGCACTGTCACGGTCAGATTTTGCATCCTGTGCTTGCCTGGAACTTCTGGCACTGGCTACATGGAGGCGGTTGGTTGTTTGTTTCAGCTCCTCAACCTTACGCTTTGTACTTTCCAATTGTCTTTTCAACTCATCAGCTGACTGCTCTGCTACTTCTGCTGCTTGTGCTGCAGCAAGGCGAGACTGCAACAGGTTCGTTTCTGTATTGTGGACCATGGAGTGTACTCTGCTGTCACAACATACCTTCAGGCTTGCTAGCTAGACTCAGGATGACACACACAAACTGCAACCAGGAAGCCTGTGCTCTTTGCACACCTGTTCAGCTTTACTCAAACTAGACTGTAGCTGAGAAATGGTCAGCTTGCTTTCAGCAATATATCCCCTCAATTCTGTTTCGGTCCTTCTAGCATCAGACACTCTTGCTTCTAGGGCTCGGTGGAGCTCTTGGTTTCCTTTATCTGTGTCCTCGAGGGATCTTATCTGGCATGTTGTTCAAATCAATGATGTGGTTTAATACCAGGACAGTTGCACAAGCACTTGCTGTCTATCAAGCTCCACTTACTGAAACTTAGCAAGTAATCAAAAACATTTGCCAAGACCTCACAGATTGCCTCAGGAAAGTGATTTTGTTAAAAGTTAAGAGCACGAATTTCATGCAAGCCTGGTGCAGTCGAGTACCTGCCTGCGAAGCTTTCCTTCTCGTGAAGAAAAGTCAGATACACTCCTGTTCGCCTCATCCAGGGCAACTGTCATGTTCGAAATCTGTACACCAATGCATAATAATACAATTTGCAACATTCCGGAGATTTGAAAGCCTCTCCTGGTTTCAACCGCATGTGACCAATACCTAAAATTCAACCTCTGTTGAGTAAGGGACCTCTTGCTACGCATTGACTGCTTGATATCTAGATTTGGTAATGAGACATCTGGGTCACAGTTTTGCTGCAGCATGACAAGAGCAATACGAACAACTCACAGGCTGATCCATGAAGAAAGCCCAGAGAAACATTGTTGACCAGAAGTATCTCTCCTCCACCAGCTCTAGGATGTTTCTTCCATGGAAGATTTTGACCAAGATAAGAGCAATAATCTTCAGAATGTATAAGCCTACCGAAATTCTGTGCATCCCATCTGTTCTCGTACCTTTCTGTTGGAGCCTTCCAGATCTTTAACCGCTGTGGCATGCTCGATCAGCAGGGCTTCATGCTTATCCTTCAATTCTCGGAATGACTCCACCTTACTTGTCCACACCAAAATCTCGTCCTGTTGCACAAGATTATGGGGATTGAAGTTCAATAGTGTCAGCTCAGAAACTTGTGTGTGGAAGCCACTGTTATCTGGATTTTCACCAATCTGGTTTCATACTCATTCTTAAGACTGCCAAGCTTGGTTGCATTTGTATACATTAAATGTAGGACAATAAGTAAGTCCAGCCAAGTGGAAACACATTACACCAGACGGACCTCCTCTAGAACTGACTCTCTTAGTAACTATAGTTGGCATGATAATTTACATGACATGCCACCATTTCAATGAAATATCACCAGGGCAAATTCCAAGTGACAAACGGGACATAAATCCCATGGCCCTTCGTAACAAGTGCACTGAGTGTGGTAGACACCTTAAGTCGAGAATCCATATCAAAGTGATGATCTGCAAGCTCAGTCTCCATGGCACTTATGTGATCATTCAAAGCTTTGACGAGTTGCTGAGATGCAACAGCATCTGCTCTAGAGCTCTCAGCCATATCATTGA
>JAULKQ010018591.1:0-10076 GCA_032356285.1 Smithsoniella earleae | reverse complement strand
GCAGCCCGATCGGTCTGCTCCCGGGCACATCGCGGGGCATCGGCCGCGCGATCCGCCGAGCCCTCGGCGAGGCTGGCCACGTCTCGACGGACATCTCGCGGACGACCGGTCACGACGTGCGGACGCACCCGCTCGATTCGACCATCGCAGCGTACGAACCGGACGTCCTGATCTACTGCGCTGGCCACGTCGACCCCGGCCCGCTCACCGAGACCAGCGCCGAGTCCTGGCGCCACCACTTCGAGGTCAACGTGCACGGCGCCTTCCGTGCACTGCGAGCCTTCCGCCGGGTTCGCCGCGGCCGCCCCGGCGCGGTCGTGTTCGTCGCCTCGACCGCCGGCACTCGCCCGTCGCCGAACTGGGGCGCCTACGCAGCCTCGAAGGCGGCGCTGATCTCGCTCGCCGAGACTGCTGCGGTCGAACTCGCCCCGGCGGGCATCCGCGTCTACTGCATCGCACCGGGCCGGTGCGCCACAGAGCTGCGACGCAAGCTCGCCCCCGACGAGGACCAGTCGCAGATCATGCAGCCGGCCGAGGTCGCCGGCGTCGTGGTGCAGCTTCTCGACGACAACGCCGGCGTCCTGGCCGGCCATCTGATCGAGGTGAAGCGCCGATGAGGTCTGTCCCGATACTCGACGTCATCAAGGCCATGCGCGGCGTCACCGAACGCTCGGCCTGCCGTCGCCTCGCTGAGCTCGCCGGCCGAGTCCACCCGAACCACGCCATCGTCGAGCTCGGCGCCTTCCAGGGCCGCACGACCGGCTGGCTCGTCTACGGCGCCCAGACCGGCCTCGGCGCGCACGTCACAGCGGTCGACCCCTGGGACGCCCTCCCGGCCGGCGCCGTCACCGACGAGTACGCCCGCATCGAACCGCACTACGCCACCGGCGTCTACGCCGAAGCGTTCGACCCCTGGTGGTCACACGCCCGCTCTGCCGGCCTCCTCCCCAACGCCACCCCGCTCCGAGCCACGGCGCTCGACGCGGCCGCCACGTGGGCGCAGCCGATCGGTCTGCTGTTCCACGACGCCGTCCACACCGCCGACGCCGTCGAGGCCGACCTGAAGGCCTGGGCACCGTTCGTCGCCAATGGCGGCGCGGTCGCCTGCCACGACATCGGCCAGGCCGCCTACGGCGTCGAGGAAGGCGCCGCTCGAGTTCTCGACACCGACGACTGGGACTGGGCCGGCCGCGAGCGCATCCTCTGGAAGAAAGCCCCCGACCGGCGCGGCCTGATGGTGGTGCACCGTCGTGGCTGAGGTGTGGGCCATCATCCTCGCCGCCGGCGGCGGCAGCCGCTTCGGCGATCGCAAGCAGTTCGCCGACCTCGACGGCCGCACGGTCATCCACCGGTCGATCGAGACCGCCCGCTCGGCCGGCTGCAAGATCGTCGCCGTCGTCCCACCCGACGTCGCTGACCGTCCCCGCCGAGACGCCGACCGCAAGGTCGCCGGCGGCGCCACCCGCTCACAATCTGTCAGGGCTGCCCTGACAGTGATTCCACCGACGGCCGATGTCATCGCCGTCCATGACGCAGCCCGCCCCCTGGCGACCCTGGACCTCTGGCGTCGAGTCCTCGACCTCGCCGATCATGGTGCCAAGGCAGTCGTTCCGGTGGTGCAGATCACTGACACGATCCGGCGGGCCGTCGACGGAAGACCGCTCGACCGATCTGACTTCGTCGCCGTCCAGACTCCGCAGGTCTTCGCGGCCGGTACCCTCCGCCAGCTCCACCACGACGAGCCCGAGTACTCCGACGATGCCGGCGCCCTCGTCGACGTGCACCACGTTTCTGGCGACCCGGCGAACATCAAGATCACGCAGCCGTGGGACCTCGATGTGGCGAAGGCCATCCGGAGGTCGTCGTGCAGGTGAACTTCGTCTACAACCCGACGTCGTGGAACGACGAGACCGACAGCCCGTGGCCGGGTGGCATGGCCGACGCTCTCGTCCGCCCGGTCCTCGAGCACCTCGACTCCGACGAGTACCGCATCACCCGCTGGCCGGCGGCCGACACGGTGAACGTGTATTACACGCACCGTCGGGTCCAGCGTGTCGAGCGTGAGCCGGGCCCGGTGTCGGTGTTCGTGTCGCACGGCATCGCGGACAAGAAGTGGCGCAACGCCGACCGGATGCGCGAGCGGTTCGACTGGGTGTTCGTGTCCGGTCCGGCGTGGTCGATCAAGCTCGCCGCCCAGGGCCTCGATCCGGCACGCATCGTCGAGGTCGGCTACGCCAAGCTCGACCCGCTGTTCGACGGCGTCCGCACCGAACGGTCCGCCGACCGCAGCCGGGTCCTGTGGGCGCCGACGCATGGCGGCGGGGGAGAGGGCAACGTCGACGGCACCCGCCGCCGGCGCCGGGCACGCACGTCGCATTGGCATGCCAACGACATCGTCAACCAGCTCGACCCGGAGCGGTACGACGTCACGGTCGCCCAGCATCCCCGGCACCGGCCGGACAAGCGGGCGACGCTCGACGAGTACCGCAGCTGCGACGTCGTCATCGCCGACGGCGGCTCGACGATCTACGAGGCGTGGGCGCTCGACCTGCCGGTCGTGTTCCCGCACTGGCTGACCGGGCCGGGCAACACGCTCCGCTCGCCCCGCGACTGGACGTTCGAAGCCGAGCTCTACACGCAACGTCTCGACTACCACGCCAAGCGTTGGCGCACCAGATCGACAAGGCAGCCGAGAACGGCATCACCGCCGGCGCAGTCGAGTTCGTCGAGGAGATCTTGCCACGCCGCTACCGGGGCCAGTCCGGCCGGCTCCACGCGGAGGCATTGCGGGCGATCGCCGCCGGCGAGACGCCACCGGAGACGGTCGGGTCGATCGAGCCGCTCCGCTACCGGAACCGGCACGGTCAGGAGTTCACCGTCCAGCCCGGCACCGACGAGCAGCTCCGGTTCGAGCGCTCCGCCCGCTGGACCCGCATCGAGGAGGTGTCGACGTCGTGAGTGCCCCGACCTTCACCGTCACGGCCGAGGACGTGTTCGCCCGCTACGGCCTCAAGAACGCCGCCGGCTCCCGCCTCCAAGACATGCAGGACATCGTCGACGGCATCGTCGGCGTCATCAACGACACGACCCTCGACTGGCCGGCCGACCCCGACGATCACCCCGGCCGACTCGCCGCCACGGAGAACGCCATCTTGCTGATGGCCCACCGCGTGTGGCACCGCTCCGACAGCCCCGAGGGCGCCGCCGGCTTCGGCGCGACCGGCGAACTGATCCGCATCACCCGCACCGACCCCGACGTCGAGTTCTTCCTCGCCCCCTGGTCGATCGAAGCCGTCCCCTACTGAGGAGCCATCATGCGCAACCGCCAACCGTGCCCGCACCATCCCGACCGCAACCAGTACGCCGACACCGGCGTCTGCCTGCCGTGCTTCCGCCTCGAGCAGTTCACCGCTCCGGCACCCGACCCCGCCGACGAGCTCGAAGAGCTGGCGGCGCTCGGCATCCCGCATCTGCGCAAGCTGGCCAAGCAGCGCAAGATCGAAGTGCCGGGCCGAGGCGCGACCCGCGTGCAGCTCGCCGCAGCGATCCTCGGGATCGACCCGCCCCCCGACGACGCCGACGACCAGTCGGCCAAGTCGGGCGGTTGATGCTGACCGATGGATCTGGTCAAGATCCGCACCGAGTTCGCCCGGGCACTCTCGCCGGGCGGCATCTACCTGGGTGACGACTCGACCGTCGGCGTGTTCGTCGAGGACCACGAGCCCGACAAGGCCGAGCTCCCCGTCGCGTTCCTCGGCTTCCCCGGCGACATCGCCTATTCGCAGAACATGCGCGACGGCACCCGCCTCGACTTCGAACTGTTCCTTCTCGTCGATCGTGCCGAGTCGAAGTACGCCCAGCTGCGCCTCGCCTCCGCCGTCTCGCTCGTCGACACGAGAGCCTCGATCGAGGCAGCGCTCGACGGCGGCTCCGCCGACGGCATCTACATCCCGTCGATCAAGCAGCTCCTCGAGAACCACGACCCGAACGGAGCGTGGCACTCGCTGGCCCTCGACCGTGCCACCCGGTACGGCACCTACGACGTCGGAGCCGTCACCGGGCTCGGCGTCACCTTTCCGGGCCGCATGTCGGTCCTGATGCCAGCGGCCTGACCGCCCGGCACCCACACCCCAACCCGATCCTGTGGAGGTATCACCATGTCCGGACGCATCCAGCTGGCTGGCAACATCCTGCTCGGCCCCGACGGCAACAACGTCACGAACTACTCGAACGACATCGCGTCGCTCCTGATCACCCGCCGCCGGCCCGGCGTCCCCCGGCGTCCCACGTTCGGCGACCCGCAGACCAAGCAGAAGGCCGGCGCCGACGAGTACCAGGTCGCGATCAACCTGTTCCACGACGAGGGCGACCCCCTCAACGTGTGGGCGGAGTTCTGGGACGCCCAGGACGAGACCGAGGCGGAGCTGTTCTTCTCCGGCACCTTCAAGTCGGGCGACGTCGGGCCGACGAACCCGAAGTTCACCGGCTTCCTGACGATCGTCGAGTTCGACGCTGGCGGCACCGTCGGCCAGTGGAAGGAACAGAACAAGACGTTCCCGGCCCACACGATCGTCGGGCCGCTCTACAGCGAGAGCTGATCCGGTGGGGCGGGCCGCCGATCACCTCGGCCGGGTCGGCAAGCGGCTCCGCACCCTGCCGGAGGAAGGCGTCCAGCACGGCACGAAGGAGCTGATGCAGCGCCTCGACGTCGCACTGGTCGACGCGTTCGGCCCTGACCGCAAGCTGTCGGGCCTCTCGAACGCCGTACCGCAGCGGATCCGGCGCACGACCCGCAAGCTCGGCCAACTCGTCGAGGGCCGGGTGATGGCCGGCCCGGCGAGTCAGCGGGCGCCGTTGTTCTGGCGCGAGGAAGGCACCGAGGGCGGTCGGCGCGGTGCGCCGGTCGGCCGCTACCACTCGGCCCGTTCGTTCCGTGGCCATCACCCCGGCACGCCGGCGACGTACTGGTGGTCGAACGCTGTCGGCGAGGTCCTGCCGGAAGTGCGGGCCGAGTTCTACCGCCTCTACCAAGAGGCACTGCAGGGGAGGTGACGGTCGATGGCTCAGCGCGGTGAGGACCTCAACACTCGACTCACCGCCGACGACCAAGCGTCGGCCGTGGTCGACAAGCTCGCCGACAAGGTCGCCGACCTCGAAGACACCGAACACGAGGTCGACCTCGGTGCCGACGACTCGAAGGTCGACCAGGAACTCCGAGCGCTCGATCGCCGGCTGCAGGATCTCACCGACGACGAGAAGGTCGTCGTGCTCAACCTCGCCGCCGAGAAGGCCGAACGCGAGATCCGCAACCTCAACCGTCGTCTCGCCGACGCCGAGCGGTACGACAACAAGACGATCGACATGTTCGTCGAGGCGAAGGGCAACGCCGAACGCAAGCTCGAGGCGATCAAGGACGACATCCGCCAGATCGACGGAGCGACGCCCGATATCCGCCCGGAGGTCGACTCGTCCGAACTCGACGACCTGCTCGGCAAGCTCGGGGAGTTGTCTGGCTTCGGCGGAGCGTTCGGTGCCGCCGGCCCCGTCGCCGCCGTCGGAGCGGTCCTCGGGGCAGCGGTCACGCAGGCGCGCGACGTCGGCACCGAGGTCCGCACGATCGCGACCGTGTTGGAGACCAGCGTCGAGGAGGCCTCCCGCCTCCGAGCGGTGTTCGCCGACACCGGCATCGAAGCGAACGATCTGCAGGACATCGGGCTGCAGGTGGCCGGCGCACTCTCAGACAACGCTGATCTCGCCGAGCGGCTCAGGATCACGATCGGCCAGGCGCAGAACCCGGCCGAGGCGCTGAAGGCAGCGATCGACGGCTGGGACTTCCTCTCCGCTACCGAACGCTCGGCGCTGTTCGGCGAAGAGGGCGTGCGCCAGATCGGTCAGATCATTGCTCGCGGCGAGGACCTCGAGAGTCTCCTGGCCGGCATCGACGGCGGTCGGATCATGTCCGACGCCGATATCGAACGAGTCGGCCGCCTGAACGAGATCGTCGCCGACTTCAACGGCGGCCTCGAGGAGATGACGCTGCAGATCGGCGGCCCGCTCGTCGACGCCATCGGCCGCCTCGAGCAGGCGCTCGACTTCGGGCCCGGCTCGGACAACGAGACCGGCATCGTCAAGTCGATCACCGACGCCCTTGACTTCGCCGTCAACGGCAGCGTCGGCGGCCTACCGAACCCGGGCGAGGTGCTGTCCGATCGGCTGTTCGGTCCCGACGAGGACTACGAACGCAAGAAGAACCTGATCGAGGAGACGATCAACGCAGCCGCTGGCTCGGCTGACGGCGCGGGTTCATCGCTTCGTGGTGCGGCCGACGATGCCGACGAGTTCGCGTCGGCTGCGGAGAACGCCGGTGTCAAGGCTGCAGCGGCGCTCCGCACCGCAGAGGACCGCTTCGGCGGGGTCAACGACGAGATGGGCGGAGCGATGCTCCGGGCGGAGGAGTGGGGCGCCAGCATCGTCGACGCCGCTGACAAGGCTGGTGGAGCACTCGACGGCATCTCGGAGAAGCTCGCCGGGCTCCTCGGCCGCGTGAGTGAGAAGGGTGCCGTCAACGACATCGCCGACCAGTGGGATCGCCTCGTCGAGGCGCAGGGCGAGTACTGGGCGGCCGAGCAGGACGAGTCGAAGAACGCCGAGAAGGAGAAGCGGGCGTACGAGGAGCAGCTCGCACGCCTCCTCGAGCAGGTGCTCCGGTTCTCGGAGGAAGTCGGTGACATCCCGGAAGAGAAGCTGATCAAGCTCGCCGCGGCGATCGACGAGGGCAACTTCGCTGCGGTCAAGACCGCCCTCGATGAGCTGTTCGCCGACCGGCAGGTCGGTGTCACGTTCGGTTCTGGCGGTGGCCCGAACTGGAGGCTCGACGAGGACGGCAAGCCCGTCCCGGTCGACGACGGTTCGTCGGCTCAGACGTTCGACCGGGAGGGCGTGCGGTCGGAGGCGGTCTTCATCGACCAGCGGCAGATCACGTACGCGATCGAGCCGACGCCGTCGCAGATCGGGACCGGCACCCGCGAGAACGATCTGTGGAACGGGGAGCGGCGCCGATGACGACCAAGGACGAGCTGATCGAGTTCGCCCCCGATCCGTCGCATGGCATCGTCACGCAGGCCCGCATGGGTGGTCTGCCGGTCCGGATCTGTGTCGAGATCGCCGACCCTGGCGCGGGCGAGTCGATCGTGTGGCACGACATGAGCCAGCTCGGCGTGATCGCCTCGATGCGCTGGCGGCGCGGCTCGAACGAGCCTCGAGGCCGCTGCCTGTCCACTGCCCCGGTGGTCGAACTGTGGGTCGACGACGACCGGTTCGCACCGTGGAACCCCGACACTTCCGACGTCTTCGGGGTGCATGTCCCGCTCCGCTTCGGGACCTACATGCGGGCCGCAGTGTTCCGGGTGAATGGCGAGTCGACCGACTGGTGGTGGCCGCTCTGGACCGGCCGTGTGCGCCGGTGGCGTGACGCTCAGGCAGCGTTCGGCGGCTGGAAGATCCACCGGGTCGATGTGATCGATCTGCGTTCGGAGATGATCAACGCACCGCTGGCGTCGCAGCTGCAGGAGAACCACGTCGACCGGCTCGTCGACCACTTCACGGACTTCGGGTGGGCGTTCGGCTACGACATCTACGGTGCCGAGACCGAAGACGACGGCGGTGGCGCCGATCCGTGCATCCTGCTCGGCCCCGTCGATGAGCAAGCGTCCGCACAGACGGCGATCGACACCGTGTGCGATTCGGCCGGGCTCGTGTGGCGCACCCGCCCGTCCGGGCGGCTGGTCGTGCATCCGGCACCGTGGGACACGTTCCACGCCGGCAAGTTCGACGACGACTACCTCACGGTCACCGGCGACGAGTGGGTCAACCCGCTCCTCGCCTACTACCCGAACGGGGTCGTGTTCTCGTACCTGCCGGTCGAGGAACAGGGCGAGGTCGCGTTCTACCCCGAGACCGACGGCGAGTCGTTCGGCATCGACTCCGACGGCGACGGCATCCTCAATGAACTCACCGTCACCTACCCCGACGGGATGGGTGGCCAGACCCCGTACCCGTACGACGAGCCGGTCTCGGCCGGGCAGGCCGGCCGCCGCCCGATGAACTCGCGGGCGCTCCTCACCCTCGACAGCGACATCGTCGAAACGCTCGTGAAGGACGTGGTCGACGCCCAGGCCTACACCGACTTCGTCGCCGCACCGATCCGCACGAACCTCGACGAGCAGGGTGCGTTCCCGGCGATCGCCATGCTCGACCACTTCGACCCCGTCTCGGTCGCTCACTCCAGCCGTGAGGGTCGCCGAATCGTGACCGGCACCGGCACGCTCCGGTCGATCGAGCACGTCGTCGAGATCCGCACGGACGGCGCGATCGAGTGGAACGCCTCGGTGCTGATGGACATCGATCAGACATCGACGTCCGACCCGCTGCTGCCCGTGACGAACCTCCGCACGACGGACGTGAGTCCCGACGCAGCGACGTTCGCCTGGTCGAACCCGACCCAGACCGTGACACCGACCGAGACCCAAGTTCGCATCCCGCAGCTGTCGCTCCAGTGGCTGCCGATCGCCTACCCGACGACCGGGTTCACGTGGCTCGCCCTGAACCCGGCCACGAACTACAGCTTCCAGGTGCGCCTCGTCCGCAAGGTCGACGACGTCGTGACGAACACGTCCCCGGTCGAGACCATCCAGTTCCGGACCGACGACGCTGTCGCCCCGGTCGTGCCACCAGGCGGCGACGGGGGAGTGGTCATCGTCCCCGACCCCGACGGGTGCGACGTCGAGTGGAAGCTCGACGAGTCGACCGACGGCGGCGACACCTGGACGACCGTTCGTTCGGGCGACGAGACCGACTTCGAGTTCGACGAGGAGCTCGATGCGTTCGTGCTCGACAACAGCGACTACAGCTACGTCGAGCTGCGCAACTATCGGGAGTGCGTCCGGTCCGACTGCGGCGACGGATGGTCCGACTGGGAGTGCACCCCGGTGTTCCCCGTCTGCGTGACCCCGTCAGCGCTGAGCGAGGCCCCGTTCGACGACGAGTCGCTCGTCGTGTTCGTGCCGAAGATCTGCGACAACGAGATCCGCGAAGCCGTCACCGACGTCGCCGGCCAGAAGGGCTACGCCTTCGGAGCGGTCGTCACCGACTCGAACGGCAACTACGCCCTCGCCTCGGCCCCCGCCGCCGCCGCCGGCGTCGTCGCCTACGGCCCCGCCGGCATCGACAACCTCACCGGGAACCTGTCGCAGGCCATCACGGTCAACCTCGGCACCGTCCCCGCCGACGGCTCGCCGATCGGCATCTGGCAGTGCGCCGGCCTCCACATCGAAGCGCACTACGTGTCGGCGTCGACATGGCGGGTGCGAGCGAAGATCTTCCTCGCATCCGGAGGCTCCATCACCTCCACGTTCTCCGGTGCGCTCAACCTCGACACCGAGTACGACATCTTCGTCGAGCACGACGTGGAGAGCGAGACGGTGTCGGTGAAGGTCGACGACGTCGAGGTCGGTACCGGCACCGCAGGAGAGCGAGTGAACGCCCTGCCGGTGTGGATCCTGGCGCTCCCTGCCGACTCCTACGCAACGTCCGCAGCAGTGTGGTCGTCGCTGGTTGGGGCGTTGGACTTCGCTTCGTTCCTCGCAGCGAAGGCGGCCAGCGGTGCGACCAACTTCTGGCGATTCGACACCGCCAAGTCTCCGCTCGGCGACGAAACCGATCTGATCGGCGATCGCGACATGGAGACGCAGGGGGCCATCACCGCCGGAGTCGGCGGCAGCCCGTCGAGCGTCACCGCCCAGGGCACCGACTGGTCGACAACGACCAAGGTGTACGACGTCGACCTCACCAATCTCGACCTCGATCAGGACTTCACGATCGGCATGTGGGTGCGCATCCCGAACGCCTCATCGAACGAGATCCTGTTCGGCGTCGGGAACAACGTCGGCAGTGGGAGCACTGGGGCCTACACGTTCCTGGTCAATCGTGCCGACAGCGGCGGGCCCGGCGTGATCTGGCAGGTCGACATGGACTCGGGCAACACCGATGCGCTGTTCGGTCCGACGGCGAACCCCTCG
>JAULKQ010018580.1:0-10077 GCA_032356285.1 Smithsoniella earleae | reverse complement strand
CATATACCTTGTCCAAATATTTCTCCTCCCCTGTCACTTCCACGTGGTATTCATTTTCCCTTGACACAACCACCGTTAGGCTGCCCCTGGCCTCAATTTCATCAAATCCATCCAAATCAAATATCATCCCTTCTCCGGGTCTGTTGTCCCCATCATTTTCCATCTCACCGGGTTCAGAAGACGAGCCCTCCTCGCAAGTAATGCACACAAGCCCACCTTCATCAAACATCCAATTGTTGCCATCCATTTGCCAGGTTTTATAACCACTTTGATTGATGGTACTGGTTAGGATATACCTCAGGCTTTCTTCCATTCTAAAGACCTGGTTGTATGGTATGTATAAAGTCATGGACAATTCCTGGGCACGAAATACTGCATCCTTATTGAAAGATAGATTGGAATCGAAATAAAGGTTGGACCCCTCCTCTCGTACATTATAGGTAATCATTCGGGCATTTTCTACGGCATTTTCCCTCGAATTGCCACGAGACTTGTACCTCATGTCCAGCTTGTACAATGAATCAGAATGTCCCCGTAGCTTTAAATTGACCATGTCATAATCCTCAATTCCGGAATCGTACAAACCGATGATGGCATTTTTGTTGGTAAAATCGAAAGTTTTGGTTTCCCGGTATTCCCCTTCCGTGCTAAAATCACTCACCACCTTAGGCACAGCTATACCTATACCAATCATGCTAAGCACCCAAAGCCCGAATATCGTCCAGCCAATGGTGGCATTGAGCACGATCCTCTTTACCAAAATAGAAATGCCTATCAGGGTGATCCCCAGCAAGGGGATAAGCATGGATATGAAAAGCGAAATATAGCCGAATGTAGGAAAACTGCTCCTGACCAGATCAATCGGAAAGTCCCTGAAAATCATCACATCCCCCCACACGGTCATTATTCCTAAAAGCATGGAAGCCAGTATCACCAACCCTACCATGGACATCAAACCAACACCTGTAATAAATAAGCCGGCGATCACTCGAAGCGCCTCGACAATAAATTTGGAAGCTGGCCCCAATAACCTACCCAGAGCCTGGAATACTGCTGCAATGACCCGAAATGGGAACAATAAAATTTTTATAAATACATTTTCTTCACCCTCTTTAACGTTGAGACTTTCCTTTACATTATGCTCGATGTTAGAGAGGGTAACCGGCTCCCCCTGCATTTGCATTTTTTCGGTGATGGTATTGGCTTCTGGTGTAATGATCCAAAGGATTATGTACAGTATCAGGCCCGATCCTCCCAGGAAAATAGACAGCACAAATACTAATCGGATCACCGTGCTGTCTGTGCCGAAATAGGCCGCAATACCACTGGCCACCCCTCCAAGTACACGCCCGTCAGGATTCCTGTACATTTTCTTTATGTCTTTGTCGTCCCCCAGGTCATAAGATCCCGGCACTACAATCCACAGCACTACATAAGCAATGAAAACCATCCCGCTAATAGGCCCAAAAAATACATTTAGGAAAAGTAGTACCATGATCAGGCGCACCCAAAGTGGATCGATACCAAAATAATGGGCGATACCGGAGGCCACCCCACCGAGTATCCTTCTTTTTTCATCCCTGAGCAACCGCTTGGCCGGTTCCCTCTCTTTTTCTTCGGTATGCTGATAAGATTTTTTTTGTTGCTGTGGCTCTTCCATCACATCCTCTTCATCTTCTATGGCTTCAAAATCCGCAGTGGTACCCATGGTGGCTATCAGGGCCTCTACATCTTCCAGCGTCACGACCTGCTTCCCATCATCCAATTTGGCCAGGAAAATCTCGGCTATACGGCTTTCTATGTCGGCTATGATTTCCGAACTGTCCGAATAGGTTGAAAAATAGGAGTTAATCGATTCTAAGTACTCTTTGAGTTTACTGTAGCCATCTTCTTCGATATGAAAAATAATGCCACTGATGTTTATACTGATGTTCTTTTTCATTGCTGTACTATTTATGGTCGGCTGAATGGTTGATCAGCCCATTGGGTTAGTTTTATTTGGTAGATGGTTCTGATTTTTTAGATTTCTTTGATGAGATTTTTTTTGTGGAAAGAACCAGCTCCTTCCATGTCTCATCAAGTTTTGATAGAAACTCCTCGCCCTTTTCGGTGAGGGTATAATATTTTCTGGGTGGGCCGGAATTGGACTCTACCCACTTATAGCCGACCAACTCAGACTTCCTGAGCCTGGTAAGCAAAGGGTACAATGTACCTTCAACCACCATGATTTTTGCAGAAGTGAGTTCACCAAGCATATCGGATGCATAGACCTCCCCACGTGAAATGATCTTCAGGATACAATACTCCAGTATCCCCTTTCTCATTTGTACCTGTGTATTTTCGATTTTCATATTATTTGTTCTTTTTGAAAAGTGAAGGAACCTTTGAAAACCCCTTCACTTTTACCTTTTAGTTTTTGACCTCACACCTATTACGGTAAAAGTACCTTGCAAAGCCAAGTACCTAGCCAAAAATAGTTGCAGTTCATTGATTTTCTTTATTAAATTCAATAAGATCATTATATAATTCAATAAAATAGCCGTTTTCTTTCAACAAATGAGAAAACCTAACCAGCTTAGATCTGTCTTATTGTCAATAATATTTCAGAAAAGGGAACGCTAAACGAATTTACTGTGTGCCACTATGAGCACTTTTCCTGTTGATTGGTTTATGATTTGGTGGGCAAAACCATCGCTACCAAGGCCATAAGATTGGGATACAAGCTGGTCTCCATAACCTGCTTCTGCCTTAAAAGTAATATCGATCGATTTTGGGGTACGGTTTTCCAAAACAGTCTGCCCGAGTGAATCGAGTATCCATCGAAAATAGTTTGTGTTGTTCACATGGTTGTTCACATCAAGATCGAACCAGCTCACATGTATTGGGTATTCTGCTTGTGTTTTCGTTTCATCGTACACACACTTACCCTTTATTTTGTCCATGGCTCCCCTATCTACAGAAAACCTGGCCTCCCGGATGTGATCGGGAATAGTGATGAGCTTTCTGGTGTTCACATCCAACACGAGCCAGTTGGAGGTGGCCCGAACCATCAACTTCTTATTTTCATCAAAAACCCGGAAGTCACGGTAAGCAAAATATTTGTCCAGATCCGAAGGCCATGTTTCTATATCGAGGGATTGTGGGTAAGTAGGCAATTCTATAAACTCTACATACATCCTATTGACCACCCAGGTAATATTCTCTTTCAGCATATCGTAAGTTGAAAACCCCAGTTTGGTTGCATTTGCCCAGGCGGCCTCCTGCATACCACCCAATAGATAGGGCACTTTGATGCGCCGCAACCGATCCGTGTCAGTAGCTTTTATTTTGAAAGAATCGAAGAAAACTGACTCATCCATGTTTTACAATTAAGGTCATAAAAAAGAATTCGCCTCAATATAAAACTTATACTATGATGAGAATAGGGATCGCATGCTTTTATAGCCAGACTAATAAATGATGGGTTCATCCTCACTCAAACCCAATACACTCTACAGGCTGGTATAAACAAAAAAAGCAAGGCTTTATACCTTGCTTTTTTCTATATTTTGGAAAAGTAAGCGTTATTCAGCTTCTTTGGCTTCTGCCTCAGGTGCTTCCTTTGCTTCTTCTTTTTTTGCTTTTGGTGCTTTCTTAGGCTTGGCTTTTTCTTTTACTTCTTCAGCCTTTACCTCTTCGGTAGCTGTTGCTTCTACCACTTCTTGTTTTGGTTCTTCAACCTTTTTTTCAGCGGTTTTTGCTTTTTTCCCTTTTGATGAGAATTCTTCAGTAATAGCCTCCACATCCACATTTTTGATTACGGGCTTGGAATTTAGCTGCTGGATTCTTGATACCTTATTTTTAGCAACTGCTTTATTTCTTCTGTCCTTTCTTTTTAGTCTTGTAACCGCCATTATATGAGTGTATTAAATTTCAGTGCGCAAAGCTAAAACAAGATATCTTTATATCAAATTTATTCTTGATAATGATTAAAGAATGATTTCTTTTTTTCCAACATGGGTAGGTCCGGCACCTGGGCGAGGTGCAAACCAGCCTCATTTTCACCCCTCAGCACCAACGATGTTTAAGCCCATCCCTGAGCACTGAAATATTTTTTTGAAAAAAGTTTGAATTATTAGGGTCACTTTTAGTCGATACCTGCTTTCAACATATGAAGATCAAGAAAATATGGTGGAAAAGCGGAAATACAACAAGTTCAAAGCCCAGGATTTTATTTTGGACGATGACTTTCAATCTTGGGTAAATGCAAATGACCCAAAGCAGGAAGAATTTTGGGCTGAATGGGTGGCAGCCCATCCCAAACGCTCGGGGGAAATATCCAAGGCCAAAGATATTCTCCTGGCATTAAACTTTAAAGAAGAGGCTGTTGCACAGGACACAATTGCCAAAGAATGGGCCAGGCTACAATCATCACAGGCAAGCAAAAATATTGGCACTCCCAAAACCAACAGGTATAAACCCAGCTATATTTCCTGGTCGCTCAAGATTGCGGCAACCTTACTAATACTCGTCGCTTCCTTCTACGCGATCAGGGAATCAAGCAAAACCGAACCCCAAAACCACGAAATCGCCATCATTAGCAAAACTGTAGCAGAAGGCCAGAAACTCACCCTGACCCTGGCAGATGGCACCAACATAAAACTCAATGCGGGCTCTTCTATTTCCTATCCCGAGGTGTTTTCAGGAAAAATAAGGGAAGTTGTACTCACGGGTGAGGCATTCTTTAAAGTAACGCCAAATCCTGATGCCCCATTTACTGTACGCACTGGAAATATCTCAACTACAGTACTGGGGACGTCCTTTAACATAAACGCCTATCCCGAAAAAGACCAGGTGCAGGTTGCACTGGTGGAAGGCAAAGTGAAGGTCAATTCCTACGATCCCAAAAAGAAAATAGAGGCAGAGGTTTTCCTCACTCCTGATGAAGTAGCTACAGTACAAAAAGATGCCAGCGAAATACTTGTGACCCCTTTTGATGCCAGCGAGGTGCTAGCCTGGAAAGAGGGTATATTATATTTTGGACAGGTGGACTTCAAGGAGGTAGTAAACCACCTCGAAAGGTGGTATGGGGTATCTATTGAGATAGATCCGAATAAAAAAATTGAACCTGAATGGAGGTTCAGTGGGAAATTTGAAAACAAATCCCTGGAATATGTCCTGGGTGTGTTCAGCTATCCGGAGCGGTTTTCGTTCAGGATAGAAGGCCGCAAGGTATTTATCAACTAAACCAAAACCAGATGGTGATGAAAATAAACAGCAGTTAAAAAAAAACCGGTAATACGTCAATATTACCGGCTTGTTAATAGCCGAAGGTTGTCAGAGTTGCAGCTCATGAGACTTTCCACCGGCTTTATTCAAATTTTATAATTCAAACATGTAAATTTATGAAATTCAAACTATTACAACAAACCATTGTGATGGCGAAGTACACATTAATAGGGGTTTACCTTCAGTGTCTGTTTGCTGGGCTCTTATTGGCATCATCAGACATTGCCGCACAAAAGAAAAGCATTGAGGATGTATATATCACAGTCAACCTCAAAAACACCAATCTCGAAGAAGCCTTTATGGTAATCGGGGAAAAGACCAACTTCAATTTTCAGTACAACAAAAAATTAGCCTCCAAGAGGAGCCTGAAAGGGAGTTTCAGCGAAGTAAGCCTGGGAGAACTCCTGCGCTTCATATCCCAGGAAACCAGCTTGAGCTTCAAAAGGATCAACGAGACCATCCATGTCTCCAAATCCAGAACGAACAAAGCTTCAGTTGCCGAGATTATGGATACACAGTTGCTCAGGGAAGACATTCAGGTAACCGGAAAAGTAACAGGTGATGATGGCGAAGGGCTGCCAGGGGTAAATGTGCTGGTAGAAGGAACCACCAATGGCGCCATTACCGACCTTGAAGGCAATTATAAATTGACCGCCCCAGACCAAGGCACCCTTGTTTTTAGTTTTGTAGGCTACAATTCCAAAAACATTGCCATACAAGGCAGGGCCAAGATCAATGTACAACTGGCACCAGATGTAACTGAACTCTCCGAAATAATAGTAGTGGGATATGGCGCACAGGAAAACAGAAAAGTGAGTGTGGCCGCATCACAAATCAACACCGAAGAGCTGGAAATCGACAGAAGGCCGGTACCAAATATCCAATCGGCACTGATCGGTACTGTGCCCGGCCTGATCATGGAACAGAGCAGTGGCAAGCTGGGTCAGGAAGTAGGCATCCAGGTGCGCTCTACCAGCGCCCTTCAATCCAAGGGTGCCCTTATATTAATCGATGGTTTTGAAGGCACCATGTCGGACCTGGCCCCTAGTGCCATTGCCTCGGTTACAGTACTAAAAGATGCCGCAGCTACCGCCATCTATGGAGCCCGGGGTGCCAATGGCGTAGTACTGGTAACCACCAAGGGCACCAAGAGAAATGAAAACCTGTCTTTGTCCTATAGCTTCAACCATTCCATCCAAACTCCTGCACAAACGGCTGAGCTGGCCAATTCGCAGTTGTTTATGGAATTTTCCAATGAAGCTGTAGTGAACGAAACCCTAAGAAACAACCCGGGAACTGACCCATCCACCATCGGACTTCCCTATTCTGATGAGGAAATAGCCAGGGCGGCCAGTGGTTTTTATCCGGAAACCCAGTGGGTAGATCAGCTTTACAGTGAAAATGCCGGCCAAACCGCACACAATATTGGCATCACCGGAGGCTCCAAAAACTCAGGGTATTTCATCAATATGGGACTGCTGGACCAAAACGGACTGCTGGCAGGGTCGGACAACTTTAAAAGGTACAACCTGCGGGTCAATATTGATACCGATATCACAGACTGGCTAACTGTAGGCACCAACACCTCGATAGTGCACACCAACCTCAACAATGTGCCCGTTTCCGAAGGGTCTTCCATACGAGGCAAACCTTTTTTTCCGGTACAAACAGTAGATGGTATTTACGTGGACAAGGGTGCTGCCGGGGGCGAACCCAACCCCGTGGGGCAAGCCAATTCGGGTTCTTACGACCGTGAAAAACGAGATGCCCTCAACCTACAATTGTACACAAAAATCACCCCTTTTAAGGGCTTGGTTTTGGAAGAAAGGGTGTCATTCGTTCGAACAAACTCAACAAGGGATATATGGAATACCCCATACGAATATGTGTTTCTGGATATGGATCTAAATCAGGTAGGCGACCCCATACAGCCAGTGGCAGCAGACCGAAACCTGGAACTCCGTTCGGGAAGGAGGTATCGAATCAACTCACTGACCACTGCCCGATATGAGAAGAGCTTCAACGAAAACCACAATTTCAACCTGCTGCTGGGCCTGCAAACTACCAGGGAAGAAAGGCGTGAACAACGGGCCGGAAAGGCCAATTTCATATTGGACAACATTCAAGACCTTTCCCTCGGACAGGAACCGTTGACACTCAATGTTGCCGGGCTCTATGGCCTGGACAGTGACGATCCCCTGGCAAGTGAGCCATCCGGAATTACCTCAAGGGTTTGGGACAACCGCACCACACTGTCATATTTTAGCCGGTTGAGCTATGACTTCAAAGGGCGCTACAATGCAGAGTTCAACTTTAGGGCAGATGCCAGCTCAAACTTTGGCAAAAACAACCAATGGGGTTACTTTCCGGCACTCTCATTTGCCTGGAATGTAAGCGAAGAAGGATTTATGACCGATATGAATTTTGTGGATTTCCTGAAGATTAGAACTTCCTGGGGCCAAAATGGAGACGATGGCAACCTGGATTTTATAGAACGGGCTATTTTCAATACCAATGGTTACGCACTTGGCGGGGTAATAGTACCAACTATCAACCTGGGCAACTCTGTCAACCAGGACCTAAAATGGGAAACTTCGGAGAAAATTAACCTGGGCTTGGATTTTTCCCTCTGGGAAGGAAAACTGGCCTTGAATGCCGACTATTTCATTGATAACAGAAGTGATATCATTACCCAACGGTTGATTTCGCTCGAATCGGGACTGGCTGCCGGTGTACTAGACAATGTGTATGACGCCAAATCCTGGGGATGGGAGCTTGAAGTAGGGCATAAAAACAACTTCGGTGACCTGAATGTGTTTGCCAATTTCAACCTATCCTATTACAACAGTGAGATCACCAACACCGACGGTACAAGTCCGCTAAATCCTCGTGAGGAGGGTTATCAAGACCAGGGACTGCCCATCTTTGGCAACTGGTTTGGCTACCAAACTGACGGGTATTTTGACAACCAGGCCGAAATGGATGCACATGTAGATGACAATGGCAACCCCATAGACCAGTCCAATGTGGTGTCACATGGCGATGGGCTTGGCCGATACCTCGGTGGGTTCAAATATGTGGATCAACTGACAGTAGATACCGACAATGATGGGGTACCTGATGCCAAAGATGGCATCATCAACGCCGACGACAGGATTATACTCAAGAAGAATGCCGTGGACAATTACCGGATGGGGTTCAACTTTGGCGCTGCGTATAAGGGCTTCTCCTTTTCGGCAAGGCTGTATGGCGTGTTAAGTGCTTATGAATGGTGGAACAACGGGGATTACCTCAACCCGTTTACAGGCGACAGGGCTTCTTATATTTATCAAACAGATACATGGAGGCCAGACAATCCCAATGCCTTGTTCCCCCAGGCGACTGCCACCAACATTATTCCATTTGAGCGCTATGTTTCAGACCTGATCCAAACCAATGCTTATGTGAAATTGAAAAATATAAATTTGGCCTACTCATTCAATCAGAATGTACTTGACAAGCTGAAATTCATCACCTCGCTCCAGGTGTATATGTCTGTAGAAAACCTGGGTGTGCTGTGGACCAACAGTCCCTCACATGACAAAGGCTGGGATCCTGAATTGGGCACCGGGGATTTCAGATATCCCTTGCCCCTCACTACATCATTTGGTTTGAACCTGAAATTTTAAACAGCTGAATCATGAAATCATTATACTTTAATATACATAAAAAAATAGGCCTGCTTTCAGTTCTCATAATACTGAACGCCTGCAATACCGACGGCTTTCTAGAAGAAGGGCCCCTTGATCAGTACACTTCTGCTTCAGTTTTCAAAAGCGAGGCAGATATGGTCATTGCGTCCAATTATCTCTATACCTTTTTGCCCATTCTCGATCAACGATATGGAGAATCAAGGCTATGGCTATGGACCGATGACGGTTGGCGTAGAAATGGTGGGCGTGAAGGTGCCGATCTGAATTGGCTCGCTGATGATGAATTCCTGGATTTTTATGCCTATGAGCAAATCCGGCATTGCAATGAATTTATCAGCCGGGTAGATGGTGCTGCATTTGCCACTGACGGGCTTGCCGAACGCCTCAAAGCCGAAGCACGGTTTATGCGGGCATTCCTTTACGAAAGAATGGCCTTCGTATATGGTGATGTACCATTGGTCACCGAACCACAGGCATTGGATTTTTTCCCATCAAGGACACCGAGACTGGATGTATTCAATTTTGTAATCGACGAGCTGGATGCAGTGGCAGATATACTTCCTGAGAACCATGAAGGCAGAGATGCAGGAAGGGCAACCAAATGGGCCGTCCTTGCCATGAAAGCACGTGCTTCTTTAAATGCCATAGGATGGCATTCCAGCCCGGCCACACTGTACGATGATGCGCAAGCTGCCTGCAACGACATCCTGACCAATAGCGGTTTGAGTTTAGACGAAGGTATTGTTGGGTTTAGGAGATTGTTCACCCACCATTCGGATATTGGTACCGGCTCATCCCCTTCCAATGCCGTGATACTATCCAGAAATTACCTGGACGTGGTGCTGTCCGAACCGGAAATTTCCTACAAATGCCTACCTCGTGGATCATATCAAGGCACAGGAGAGGGCGCTGGCAACAACCAGGCCCAATTTGGGGCTACTCAAAACCTCGTGAGATCTTTTCAAACCATAAACGGATTGGCCCCTGCTGATGATCCCAGCTATGATCCAGCCGCCGCATGGCAAAACATGGACCCACGCCTCAGGGCGTCACTCATACTCCCGGGTGACGAGTTGCAATCAATAGCTGGAGGAGGTACAGGCACCTATATATTTTC
>JAULKQ010018569.1:0-10077 GCA_032356285.1 Smithsoniella earleae | reverse complement strand
GAGAGAGAGAGAGAGAGAGAGAGAGAGAGAGAGAGAGAGAGAGAGAGAGAACTTGAACTTGAACTTGAACTTGAAAAGTTTATTGATTAGGCCATAGCCCATTTCAACATAAAATAATATAATAATGCAATGCATAATAAGGTACATCAGATTACTACAATAACCCATTCATAATGCTACTAGCAATACATTCACACAATCATACTAAATACAGTAATAGTAATAACAACAATAAAATAATAGCAACAACAATAACAATAATATTGATAATGATAGTCATTACTAGTAATAGTAATAACAGTACATAATAATTACTCTAACAGTTAACAGCAACAATAACAACAATGACAGTGATTTTAATAATAGTATCTCACTTAAACGCTCTAGCCACATGGCGATTTCGACCAACAATACAAACAATTTAATCTATCCAGTCTACCTTGTTCACGAAGACGCACGTCTGAGATGCCGCCCGCCACCCCTATGACAAACGTCAACAATAATCATTACAAAATTCGTTTACTGTTTGCCCCTTTTTTGCTTTGACTGTGACGGTGACTAAAATGTTTCAAGCTATTTGTTTTAAAAATAACATTTTAAATGAAAGATCTTTTCGGAAAAGCTTTATTGGATTTTCAAAACGGAAACTATTCTGAAGACATCACAACATCAACCAATATTTCTGATGAAGATGTGCTACCAATTCCCTATTTGTTTCGAGATTATAAAGACATGCCCAGATTGGAACAAAAAGCCTTGAAACTTGCGAAAGGCAGTGTTTTAGACGTGGGATGTGGCTCCGGAAGTCATAGCATCTATTTACAGAAAAAGGGTTTTAAAGTTAAAGCTATTGACATATCAAAAGGCGCCATTGAAGTAAGTAAACAACGTGGTGTTTTACGAGCAGATATTTTAAATATATTAGATGAAGCTGAAACTTTTGATACTATTCTTCTCTTAATGAATGGAACGGGAATTTTTCAAGAATTGACGCAAGTTTCTAAATACTTATCGCACCTAAAGAGTTTATTAAACCCAAATGGACAAATTTTAATTGATTCTTCGGATATTAAGTATATGTACGAAGATGAAGATGGTGGTTATTGGATGGACATGAACTCTAGCTACTATGGTGAACTAGATTACTTTTTGTCTTATAAAGGTGAAAAAGAAGCGCCAATGAAATGGTTGTATTTAGATTTTGAAACTTTAAAGTTGGCTTGTGAAACGCTTGGATTACGATGTGAATTGGTTTTTGAAGGTGCCCATTTTGATTATTTGGCAAAATTAAGCTAACCTATTGTTAAACGCACTCTGAGAATTTTCACGATTTCACACATTACATAATATCCTTTTATACAAGACTGTGTTAAGGATAGAGGAAAGCCCACAGTGATTCTCGAGCGCGGACTTGAAACTCTTCGAATCTGCTCAGGATAAACTGCATGCCTGACCCGATAGGGACACTCCCAAAGTTATATTATAAGATTCTGAAACAAGTTCAAGGTGACACAAGTGTCAAAAATCAAACTTATATGTAGCTCCTGCTAAAAACTGAATACTCTGCACAGGGAAATTTTGCCATTTCTGATAAGCATCATTAGCTATGTTATTCGCTTTTGCAAATACTGAAAGTTGGTCGTTTATATGATACCCTATATGAGCATTAGCATCAAAATAACTATCTAAAACCACTGTAAATGGCGATGTAATTGTTGTACCGTCATTTAAGAAGAATTGATCCTTACGTTCCCCGATATAAAACAGATTTGCGCCCGCAAACCAATATTCATTAATTTGGTAATCTAAAAATAATGAGCCTTTAATGTCCGGCAGATTCCAAGCTTCAACTTCATCATCTGTAGAATAACTAAAATACTCTGCTTTTATTCCTAATTTAAAATTTCTGTTTACATCAACATTAATCTCTCCTGCCACTCCAAAGGTATCCACATTATCGTAAACCATTCCGAAAGAGTTGCCGTAAGTGTAATCCTCATTTGTTAGTGTAATCTCATTATTTCTAAAAAGTGCTTTGTTTCGATCTGCTAAATAATGACCGCTAACGTTATAACTCATATTACTAGACAACTTTCCTTTTAACCCAACATAGGCATTGTATAATTGATCTGTTGGAGTAATAGATAGTGTTGGTGACACAAAAGGGTTTTCTTTAGCAAAACCGTAATAAGAATTCTGAATTAAACCCCCTTTAATTCCTCCATAAGCAATCAACACATCATTAACTAAGCTATATGTAGCGGTTATGTTTGGATATATATAAAAATTATTATCACCTGATTCCTTATCGTTTAAATAATATAAAGAAACTCCTAAATCTAGTGTTAAATCATCTTGTTTTAACTGATAGGTTGATGACAACCCTATTTGAAAGTTTCCATAGTTTAATTGATCATTAGTCACATAGTTTCTATCAAAAGTGCCTCCTAAATAATCAATTTTAAAATCAGTTGAAATTTCGATATCATTAATTGGAACATCTATTTTCGCTTTAGCTATAAATCTATTCTCTCCTGACCCCTGATTATCTCCAAAACGTCTAAATAAGAACCTTCCAGAATTTATGTAAGTATCTTCAAATTCAATTTCACCACCCAAATGGGCGTCAAAAAATGAGTGATCTACTTCAATATTATTATCTTGTGCTTGTGTTATGCAAATAACGTTTCTCGATTAAGCGATATCGTACATCGTTGACCTATGTCGTTGTAAGTCTACGGGTTAGTACTGCCGTTGCGCGGTTGGTTGCGATTCCAAACTTCCAACCCACCTCCTAGTTGGAGGTGGGTTGGTTCCTACCCGCTCCTACCTGCTCCTACTCGGGAGGTAATGAGATATAAACATGGAAATCTGCCGCGTGCATGGTAGATCTAGCGTGTGTTGGAGGTCGGTTGGATCGAGTAGGGGCAGGTAGGAGCGGCGAGTAGGAGTGAGTAGGAGCGAGTAGGATCCTATCCGCTCCTATCTAAATAGGGTGAGAATCAGGGGACGCGTTATTTCAACACATGAGTTAACGTTGTTGTGGTGATGTCTCTTCAGTAAACAGCCCAGCCACGGCCGATTTTTCCATTCCGGGCAGTCCGCTCGTAATTGAAGCTGAACAATGTAGAAAGGAAAAGCTAATGTTAATTCTGAGTCCGCTGACCTCGTGTTTGGTGTCCTTTTCTTCCGTTTGGCGTCAAAAGGAGCGGTCTATGAACAGCCTAGGTGTTGCACCAAATAAGGTCAAAGAGCGTGAAAGAAGATTCTTAGTAACTCTTATAGGAGTATTCTTTGCCTACTTAATGTTTAGTGTGATTGTTTCCGCGTTTTCGGTCGTTTCGGTGTACTTGCGGTTGTAGTGCAGCGTGTTTCGTACTCCGTCCATACTGGACCAAACGCTTGCTAGTTTGATTTCGATTATCTCTTACTATGTAACAATTGTTTTGTGTTAGCTGGAGTCGATGCTGTTGCTTTGGACGCTCAGCTGCAGGCGCTTGTCGCAGCTGCACTGCCTACCGCTGTTTTGACGGCTGAGGACACGTATCAAACCCTAATTAATTGTGTAATGCCAAACCTTTGGCATTACTCTTAAGAATAATTTCTAGGATGGTTAATTTGTTGCTTGTATCGGGTCTGGCGCTCTGCAGGGTGAGAATCAGGAGACGCGTAATTTCAACAAGTCATGACTTGTTGAAATTACGCGTCTCCATCATGGAGCCGCGCCGCGACGGACATTCCCATTCCGGACATCCCGCTGGGAACTAAGGCTGAATGATAGAAAAACTAAACTCTAATGTTAATTCTGAATCGAATGAGCTCGGTTTGGTGCGGTTTGGTGTAGTTTGACGAAAGTAGGAACGGTCTGTGAACAACTTGCGTGCTTATCGGAAAAGGGCGCTAAGAGCGCAGAAAAAGGTTCTTAGTAACTGTCAACATGCACAACGCAAACTTGCCCCCTACGTTACCCGTCCAGACTTTTTGATTCAACGTACACATCATCGTCCGAACGCCATACTCGGACAAAGCTCAAGTCATTCATTAACGGAACCTGGAGGGGATGAGGAATGGGCGACGGGTACAGGTCGCGGACGCTGTCGAAAACACGATGACGTACGGGTGCCAAGACCACGACGCAACATGGAGACATACTACCATGCATGTCGCGTGCAAACTCGCCTTCAACCTGAGCAATCCGAAAACCAGTAAAGCAAGTCACCGTGCATGCCAAAGATCAACAGATAAATCTACAGGCACGATATCATCGCTCCGTCCGGGAATCATTCAGATGAACGTTACGCC
Source organism: Smithsoniella earleae (assembly GCA_032356285.1). Classification (NCBI taxonomy): domain Eukaryota; kingdom Viridiplantae; phylum Chlorophyta; class Ulvophyceae; genus Smithsoniella; species Smithsoniella earleae. Next base: position 5,775 of record JAULKQ010018569.1, on the reverse strand, counting down.
ATAGAATAATGAACCAGTACGCCGGGAGAGACGCCACCCCCCTCCGAATAGCTTAAGCTCGGGTAACGGAGCATATTGTGCGTAACATTTGAGTACAAATAATAACAAGTATAGATTATTCAAGCTTGTAGTGAGAAAGAGCCAGGTGGATGGAAAGGAGGCTATGGCAGCTGCACGGGATGACCAGGACCCATGCTGTCTAGAGCTACACGAGCAAGAACGAAGAAGAGCTCATGATCATAACGGACAGGATAGTAATGCGCCAGTGTAGTGAATTAAAACTGGAGTATATAGAGCTGCCTAGCGTTTTATGTTGATGTGCAGGAAAAACTTAAGACAAAGGAACTGCAAAGGCACCCGGCGACTCAGCATCCGCCATGCTACAGGACACAAGCATATGTATCTTCTTCTGTCTCTAGTGCACGGTGGAGGATATGTGAGCAAGAGAAACACCAGCAAGCCCTCATGACTGGCGTTGGAGAGGGGACAAACAGATGTTCGCGGTACAACAGCAACGCACGCCCAACATGTACGCAACTCACTGCCCATGAACCCTTGACTATAACACGATGACTGTACAAGTTTTGTAACAATATCACGGCACACATTTAAGCACATATATCAGGCCATTCTTGGATGGAATTGGACCATTGAGAACACGTGGGGAACACATGTGTTTGGCTGCACATTCAGTTGAATAAAGGTCTAAATGTAGACATTGAACTCCCAAGGAGATGGTACCACAAACAAACGTACAAGAGGGACGTTGAGGGTCAACCAGCCGAAAAGAGCCCGCAACCACACTAATGGACAGCAAAGGCTGTGTACAACAAACCAGTGCAATACAACGAAATGATTATGATATATAATAAGCATAGGCCTGTACTGCACTTGCCGTTATTATAGAGCACCGTTACATCATACAAACTGGATGTTCACGAACCGCTCCTCGTGCCAAACCGCATCAAACCCGGGCTCATTGGACTCAAAATAATTGTGAGAGATGAGTTTTCTTGTCTTTCGGCCCCGATTCCGAGCGGGCTGCCCGGAATGGGGATATTCGCCGCAGTTGGGCCCCATGCTGGAGACGCGTAATTTCAACAAATCATGACTTGTTGAAATTACGCGTCTCCTGATTCTCACCCTATCGAGCGCCATGCGCCCTACGGGCAAGAAATGCACCATCCTAGTAATAAGTCCTCAGCATTCCGTAGTTCGTTCGGGTCTATTTCGTGCCCTAGAACGGCCGGGCAGTGTTGGGCAGTGCAGCTGCGACAAGCGCCTCTTACTCAAGTTCGAGAGTGAATACGGCTATTCCAACTCACACTGATTAATTTTGGTATGATAAGGATTATTTGAAAACGATCTAGACATTGTTTGTGTAAGTTTAGCCGGAGTGCGAAACACAATGAACTACATCCGCAAGTGCATCAAAGCGACTGAAAACACAGGAACACGGCTTCCTTACTTTAAAAAGGCAAACAAAATTAATATTCGAGCTACTTAGAACAGTTTTCCGCGCTTCTTCAACGCTTTTTGCAAGAAAACTAACCAGTTCACGAACCGCTCCTACTCTTGTCAAACTGCGCCATACCGCACCAAACCCGGGCTCATTGGACTCAAAATGAATATTAGAGGTGAGCTTTCTTGTCTTTCGGCCCCCATTTTGAGCAGGCTGCCCGGAATGGGGATGTTCGCCGCAGCTCGGTCCCATGCTGGAGACGCGTAATTTCAACAAGTCATGAAATTACGCGTCTCCTGATTCTCACCCTATAGAGCACCAGGCGCCCTAAAGGCAAGAAATAAACCATCCTAGTAATAATGATTTAGCAGTCTATGGTATTTTCAGGTCTGTTACGTACCCCAACACCGCGAAGGAGCGTTTGGAGGTTCAATTGGCACAGTATCCGCTCATGTTTTGAAAGAACACGCGCAACGACTCACGTACATGCATACAGCATATTACAAATTCATCAGGTGAAACGAGGACACATCTACGGACAGAGAACTACGAAAGCGCAATGACGGAAGGACAAGGACACGGTTTCGATGAACTCTTTCTGAAGGAACCAGCGGACAGCGAAGACTTACAGCCTGCACCGATTCTAAGAATAAGAAACCATGCGGGGGCGATGAACATAACTGGGGTATGTACGATAGCGCTATGCATGAATGTACATAAACAGACAAACATGGAGTACATACAAACACGTGCCATCCGGGAATTTGAATACATAACTGATACAGGTGCCAACACACGACGCAGGGATTCGACCTAACAGGCGAGTTTGCGGAAGCAGAAGCAGCTGGACCCTGTAATCGAGAGCTGCCCTCCCAACAACGGACCGGTATTGCCAGCGATACCGGAAACCAGATTCAGCACGGAACACAGCGCGACGGTACCGCGTTGTCCACGCAACTCTACAACGCCAACACGTAGGGGCACGAGCGTCGCTTTGCCAATGGCCAATCTAGTCAATACAACATCAAGGGTGCGTTATACATGAGTTGAATGTATACAGGTTACATGATACCAATGGCAATGGAAAACATTAATTCAGTTATAAGACGCAGTGAAACAACTGAAGGAGCGTAATACAAGTTTGTATACAGGACGAGGAGGGGGATGCCGGAGACATACAGCTTCCGGCAGAGGTCATGCGCGCGATTCAAGAGGGCGGGTCGACTATAGTGCGCAACACGGCGTCACGGAATGATGCCATCGGACTGAACGAAAGTGGCGAACAAGACCCGCAACAACAAGACGCAATATCGAGACCGAAGAAAAGGGGACGCGACAGTCTGGATACGCAAGGACGAGGACGGAAGAATACAAGACGAGCATCTGAGAATCCGGAGAACTAATAGGTTTGCTGTGTGGCAGACAATGCATAACAGACTGTCTATCGGAACAAATGCAGTTTTAGTTTTTAGTGCCAATGAGATTACATAAACCTCGTAGATAGCGTTATAGGGTACAAGATATTAGCGCATAGCTGTGACTATTCTTCGTAGGGGTTATGTAAAACGACATTGCATACAATCAGATACAAATGTACCCACACACCAAATTAAGGACTAATCGAAAGTACATGCCAGTAACATGACATATCACAGATCACCGGTACAGCATAGCAGATATTTAAGAAATAACAAATGACGCGCGATCCGGACAGGACGTGAAACAAACCACAGCAACGAGGAATCACACAAACGTGCATACATCACATCATACACGGTCGTGAGCACACAACAGTACTACACCCCTAAGACTGCCAGGGGCTCAACGGAGTATTACAACCAGATCATCAAACATACACATAGGACACACAAAAGGAACATCTCAATCGCACCAAAAATTAACACTGATCAATTCAAGAAAGAAACCCAGACGTAATGCACATCAAACTTGAAATTATGAAAACAAATATGAGACCACGAGGCTAGAGACGCGGGTTGGAGCGAGTAGGAGTGGGTAGGAGCAGGTAGGAGGTGAGCGCATGCATTGGGTTTGCGGTGGGTAGGAGCGAGTAGGAGCGAGTAGGAGCGAGTAGGAGTCGAAATCAAGTGGGTTGGAATTTTTGTCGCTCCTACGAATTTTGACCCCTGAGAAGTAGGAATTGGAGTAGGAGGTCCTACCTCCTACCCAATGCATGCAAGGCGCAACCACCCCTCAACTGATGTCGCTCCTACCCATTCCAACCCCATTCCAACCCGTGGATCCTACTCCCCATCCCACTAGTGTACGTGGTCTGTGCCGTCACGAATACTATTCGGGCACAATCCAGTCATATTTCACGATTAAAGCTTGTACCTTCAAGATATTGAACGTTCAAGATTTCTTAACATATGTGCGAGTACTTGGGGGCATAGGCTTGCGTATGCGGGAGTTAGTAGGGGCTCAACGTCGCGAATGCTATTCGGACACATCCGGCTTCAACGTGCCCGTACAGCTTATATATGCCTCCAGGAACTCATTCAATTGCAAGTATTTCTCTTTCCAAATCATTGTAGCTCAGCTTGGGATTATCCTCGTGTCGTGAACAGAAGCCGCCTGCCTGAGCCAGTATCCAATGTCGACGACACACACCAGCACTACAGACGATTGAAGGCGCCGGCGGAAAAGCAATCGAGACGCATTGTTTTCAAATTTAGTGAAAAGTAAAGGCGGTAATGAGCCAAGTCTGGGTGAGCTCCGTTGCACTGCAAGTACGAACAAGCCCGTTATCCATAAGCCTTGTCAATGCCCTACTACAGCGTTGACGGCCTTCCGACGTCGATGTGGTCATCAGTTTGTCTTCTAGCGACCTGTTTATCTAATGTGTGTGCAAGCGGGGATGGTCGGCCGGGGGCATCTAAGATGTGCTGGTTGGCAAGGCCAGCTGCCCGGATATCTTTCTGAAAGCACGTGTTACTCCGATCAAGTGGATAACGAGTCTGCTGGATGATCCATCACGACGAGTGCTTCTTGATACTATAGCGCGCCAGCTACGTATACGAGGTGAAGTTCGCACAAGCAGCTCAGCGACAAAAATCAGGGGAGGGTATCTGGTATGGGCTGAAGTTGGCGGACATGATATCAGGCTCATGATCTGTGTAGATCAAATCCACAGTTACATCAAATCGTACTGAATCGAGATAGTGGACTTAAGTTACGGTTCCCTCGAGGAAGCAACCGATTCAACTGTGGAACGCCCAAGCTGACAGGAGTATAAGAACAAGAAATAACTAATTGTAAATCCAGCGAAGTCAACAAAATCAAACGACAAAGGCAGACATGCCTGGTGAGGATTACTGCTTCGGAGTTCAGGTTAAGCTATGGTCCGCTGAATCAGACCTGCGAAAACCAGATTCAGGGAAGCGTTCCCTCTGGCCGCGAGAACGAAAACATCATAGATCAGTAAGCATCCAAGTCGAACATTACGAACCAACCTCTGCACTACATCTTGAGAACTCAAGTGAACACCCTGGTGAAACTAAAGCAGGTTCGCCTCGGACTTTAGAGCCTGGCCATTCGTTGGGGTTCGCTACGCTCACATGTCAGCGGTGTGTGTCGCAGTGATCTGAGCTGCCAACATGTGACGCTGCATGAATCATGGCAAAATTTGATCGCCAGCTGAGGCTGAAGTCGAGGTGCGTTACACTGTGGCTCTCGTCAATTATGTGTTCCCACGGGAATACCAAATTGCAGTGTGTGGGTGTGTTCAGGAGCTGGCTGATACTTCCCGAACGTGGATGACGGAACTGATTGCCAAATGCCGCGAATGCGAGAAGCCTTCCGAATTCGCATCTGGTTAATTGTGTTCCACCAGGGCTTGGTTGAACGGTGTCCGACAAAAGAAGAAAGTTGCCATTGCACAAATTTATTAACCAAAAAAAATGTGGACGGAGAGGATTAGGAGTGCCTGGGAAGCTAATTTCGAGGGCGCAAACGTTTCTCTGGAGATCTAAGTGTGCCTGCAGGACACAATTGCGTCGACATCGGCCGTGCTTAAGGTTTGCCATCTCGACTGATGGTTGCAATTTCGCTTGACACTTTCGTCCAAACACACAACACATGTACAACACTGCAGGAGTAACGATGGAGTGAGTACATGTCCGCCACCGGTATTAGAGGCGGCTACATCTCATTCGAATCATGGACCACATGCAGATGCACGCCGCTGTGTACAGATTCGTACAGTGGCCGCCCAGCTGGACAAGGCCCTCTGGCATCGCAGGACATAGTACAATTGAGACACTCTAGCGTCACACAGGTGACAGGACACTGTGCGG
>JAULKQ010018558.1:0-10079 GCA_032356285.1 Smithsoniella earleae | reverse complement strand
GCGTTAGAGTATGAAAGGGGTTTACTAGTGGAAGGTTAACCCAAAGTATTTAGTAACACAAGGTGTCCCTCATTGCCCCCTATGGCACTCCATTATGTTGGAGCCGATGCATACTCGATCCATGGCACAGCCTAGCCGATTGTCTAGGGCCCCCAAACCACTCTCTAGATGCATGAGATCTACTCTCCACAACTCAATATATTATACGACCTATCGTATGTACGATGTAAAGCAAGCCTATTAAACCTTTTTAAGAGAAGATGTAGTTATGGACAAGAATGGTAACACATGAATTCAGAAATACTCAAGGGCGAGTCTTTTTGGCCCCAAAAGAATGGCACAGGGCTCATTTCGCATAATTCGGCCAGGACACGACCCTACCTATTGATTGAGAGCGACATTATCGTGTATGACCACTGATATATGCGCTTCTATGACCCTGTGACTGCAAATATGCTGTGGGGGAACTGCTAACTACTACCTAAAGCATCTTGCATGCAAGCCATTGTCACCAACTACAGAGCTGCAACAACTTCATTCTGTAAAGCCCAGCGAAATCGGTTGATAGGATGGATAGAATTAGGTGGCTACTAGGGGTCAGCTCCCTAATAAAGAATATGAAGGTTGGTTGTGCTAATAGTAGAGAGCACTCACAATATATGTGGCCACAGTTGCGAAGGTAGAATAGCAGCGCCACTTACCCTGGATATATATAGTATTCTCCTTATTCATAGAGGACACTTGTGACCACCCTTGTGCTGGGTTACTCACGGGCTAACATGTCTACAATCCGAGATTTGCTGTGGTTACTAACTCTTAATTGAGCCACCATGATGCCCCTTTGTGATGCCAAGTCCACCATTCTGTGGCACCTAACACTCAAGAGTATATTGAGTATCCCGGTCAGGCCTGTGAGGTATCGGGTGTGTGAAATTGTGACTGTCTGTGTGGGGTTGGGGGCATGGGAAGTACCTTTCAGATGGAACGTATCTCGCCCTGGCCCATTAAGCGGGCAGGTGAAATTTCTCCAGTTACATCGTTTATTTTCAGGCAAATTCTGCTAGAATTAATCCAATTTTTGATTTTTCAGCGCCACAGCTGAGCAATTTGATTTTGAAGTTCAATGGCAGCCAAACATTCCCGCGCTTGGGCAATCAATAATAATAATAAATTGCACATGTGCCACTCCACAGTGTGGACCAGGTACTCTTCTGACTGTTTCAGCGCCCCCAAAGATGCACACTTTCAGGATTCATCCTCTGTTTTGGGTGGGTGTGAACCCCCCAAGTTTGGGCTAGTGTTGCGTGTAAATGGTTTCGTTTAATATCGCAATGAAATACATTTCATCATCCTGTCACAAGTTTGGCTGTGAGTGCCTCATCTGGGTAAGGGGATTGCCCCTAGATCACAAGTATCAGCATGAGTGGTTACCAGGGGCCTGGCAACAGGCCAGGCCTCTCTGTGGCTTCAATTCGGGATTGTGTTGACTCCTATTTAAATGAGTGCCACGGGGATGGTCAGGGATCGGACTCCTAACGATGTTCTGCCATTCGGGTTTCACGACAGTGACCAAATATATTAAATTATTCTTACCTAACTTGAAGAACTCATATCTTTACACCTAGCCCATACCATCCACAAACTAGTGGCCTTTATTTACCCCTAGTGGAGTATGCCTTACATTCTGCCTACCAGCAGTCTACACAAACTGCCCCCCCTATGGTCCATCAGGCCACAGATCTGTGGGTATTTGGGCTTCACTACAGTGACCTAATAGATTGTAGTTCTAATTGCAATTGACAGCGATGAAAATGAGTGCACTGTTTAGTACAGTGCAATGAAGGCTAACTCTGATATCACTCCAGCAAACACGCAGGTGAGTAAACCGGAATTCCATGCACGTCTAATTGCAAAATGGAAAGGGAAAGCAGGGGCTACAAAATGAGAAAAGGAACTCATGAGTCAAGAAATCTAGGATAAAAGTGTGGTTAGGGGAATCCGATGGGGGCTATGGGGAGTAAGCTGTGAATGGGAGGTAGTGTCTTGCTCTATGGAAATTCCAAGTAGACTAAATAGAGTAGACCAACTAGTCAGCGCCTAGATATAGGAGTTTCACAAAAATAGAAGGAGAGCCATCGGGAGATCCATCGTGACCTTATATGCTGTAGTTCTAATTGCGCTTAAACACGAAAAAGATGCATGTATGATTTAGTTACAGATGCAATTAATAAAAAATCTGGCAGCACACCAGCAAACATGCAGGTGGCTCAACTAGAATTTTATGCACGTCTACTCGCACGATGGAAAGCGCCCTCCTTGCTGGAACCCGTGGCCAATCTTTCGAACTAACGAATCAAGGAAGCGCTGGAAGATAAGTTCGCTGCCTCAAATTATTGACAGACTAATCTCATTGTGCATAAAGCGAACAAACGGTGCCTTGCCAACGTGCCTACTCGCACAAGCACAGTCCGCTAATTCATGAATCAGACTCCCAGCTGGCTTTCCTCATCAACCACAAGATTCAACACTAAACGGCACGAAACTATATCCATCAGGCCCTTAACGTGATGCTTGTACCACAGTGAATACAAATCTAAGCCACGTGACCTATTACCCCACCCTTTGAACGCAAAAACAACTCACCTTATTACCTGTTCTCAACAGAACTAGCAACGTATCCAGTAACTGTTTCCCCCTTTTCCATCAGTTTCGGCGCCAAACAAATCAATACGATACCTGTTACCTCGCCTGAGTCTGGATTTACTGCGGAATGTCACCATGGTCATCAAGCAGGAGCTCAGGAGTGCAGCAGAGCAAGCAAGCACGCAGGTTCAGCTGCAGAGAGGCGTGATGAGTCGAAGCGTAGGCATCATGCACAGGAAGGTACAGATGGGTATGCTTTTGTGCCGTTTAGTGTTGAATCATATGGTAGATTAGTAGAACCGGTAGAGAAGTTGATTCGTGAACTTGCGGAATGTGCGAGTGCCAGTAGGCATGTTGACAAGGTGCAGTTTGTGCGCTTCGTGTACAAGGGGATTAGTTTGTTCTTGATTAGGGGCAATAAGCTTATCTTCCAGCGGTTTTCCGATCTTGAGGCCTCAGGATCGGCCACGGATGTCAGCAAGGAACACAATTTCCGTCTTGTGATTAGACTTGCATAAAGTTTCAGTTGAGTCAACTGCATGCTCGCTGGTTTGATGCCTGAAACCTGCTTTAATTGCATCTGTAGCTAAACAGTATATTACCAGATTCGTGGCATGCAGTGAATCTTGGTGCTGGTTGATGGATGTGGCTGTGGCTACACGGGTAGAGCGCACCTGTGCATGAGAGATCTCTGGGCCTTGTGCTCTGCAGAGCTGACGGCGTAGACGTAGTGATGCGAGACCACCTCTGGCCACGCAAGGGGGGCTGTAATATGCATCCAGGGGTTGGAGGCACGCTCAAGATTCTCCTCTCGTGCGCGTGGGATTGCTTGTGCGTTCAGAGACCTAGTGGATCGCAGGGTCCTTATTTCGAATGGAGACAGGCCTTGCAGCAAGCTTGAAGTGCCAAAGGTGTCTCTGTCATCACCTTCTGATGCCTCTGCTTCACTGTCATCTGACTCTCCTGCCTCCGAAACTTTGTTGAACACCTTTTCTGGCTTACTATTATGACAGGAAAACCTGGTTTTTGAGCAGCGAACACAAACTGGTTGGAGGACTGTTGCTTCATGGCACAGTGACTAGAATCATTGTTTCCCAAGCGCCAGTGAAACCCGAAAGCGACAGTTACAACAGCACGTAGCCCACACCAACAGTGGGGCAAACTAGTATTGAATAATATCAGGTTGGTCGATCAAAAATGTCTTGATATTATACAGGGGCATGCGACAATTTGACAGGCATCTGGGACAATTGCTAGAAAGGGTAAAATTACTGTTTTATGTAGAGTGAAAAAAGGAAAACAGATAGCTAGGATCTCCAACCACCTGTCGGATTGAATGAGTTGGCACTAAAACCTCGTATCTAATCAAGCAGCGACTGAAGTTCTTGAGCTGAGTCTATCGCTATCTGTTGACAATGGATTGTTAAAGCGGGCGCGAGAAATACCTGATGGGATTGTGCGCACCGCCGCTGTCTGTGTTCGTATGCACAAGCTTGGTGAAGCTCATACGCACTGAGATGTTGCCACCGTCCAAAGCGTCTCCGAACCAGATATCTGTACCGTTCTTCTCTACGTACCACTTGAATGCGATCCCGTTGCATCGCTTCAATTGCGCCTTCCACGGGAGGTCCAGGATTACTCCAAACGCAGGAAGCTTCTTTCCGTTGGAAAGAACTGGGCCTACCATGCTGCTCTTCGTTCCCCATGCACCGTGAGCTACATCCCAGGATATCGGAGGCGTTGTCGACCACCCGTGCGGGGGTTCGTGCCATCGTGTTGACCCTGACTGCGATACTCCCCAAATCAGCCCTGGAACGACGGTGTCATCATACTCGTCACTATTTCCCTCTCCTAGCCGTGGCAGAGCAAACACCAGCGATATTTGTACTCGCTTTTCGCTCTCGTGCCTGTATGGCGCCATAGCAACAGCCCAGCACCCCACGTGTGCGTGTGAAACTGCTTGCCCACATTCAGTTACGATGTCAGTGCCCTGGCCTGCACTGGTCGATTGGTATAGGTTCTTTCCGCTATTGCTAGAGTTGAGACCGAATGCATACACACGCAGGTGCACCCCTGCTCCATACTTCGTATGCGAGGTAAATAGGGCTAGTTGGTATTGTACAGAAGTTCTAGCGTGTGAGTAGCGGGCGCATGCACCGCTTATGTTTCGAGTGACCAAACTTGGCTACAAGAAAGAACACTAGTGCAGCGAGCAGTGTTGCGTTACACAGATATAAATTGGTTATAATAAATAATCGCTGAGAAATAGGAGGTATAATACCTTCCATTGACGACTGTACTGTGATTGCTGCGCGAGCCATGATGCTGACTTGTCCTTCCAGAGTGCGGTTGATGTCCATGGGTGATGGAACATCCTGCCCCGCATTTACGGCATCTATCTGTGACTGAATGCGTTCCAGCTCGATTTTCTTGTCAGCAATGTCCCTGTAGCATCTTAAATACGGAAGCGTTGTACCCGGTCACTACTCCGTGAAAATACGACATGAACATATCCACGGATATAGATCATCGCCAACACATACCCATTGTTATAGTTTTGATGTAAATCATTTAATCTAATGTAGTCAAGAATGGCTGTCCTTTGGCTGAGTAGTGAAGCCAGGGTGTGAAGTGAAGCGTGTTGCACTTGTTTTTCAGCTCGGCACGGCTTTAAAGGGCGCAAATGACACGACAGCCGCTGATTAACAACGTTCAGTACCATTTTATTATCGAAAGGACTTTGAATGCGCTCCTTAAAGTTAAGTCATGAAGCTCTCATGCCTGACGCCAACAAGACAAACTACTTATGATTTGTAGCGTGCATCAAACCAAACTTTTACTTATCACGAAATCAGACGACACTTGTGTGTCAGCAAAGGATCAGATGGTGTCTTCATCGTTCCTGAGATGCATTCCGACGAGAGAGCAGGCGACTTGCATATCGAGAAAACGGGATGCATATAATTTGCATCCCGGCGTTATTCAGTCTTGTCTCGTCATGACAGGATGTAACGGGACTGCGAGAGCCCGGAAACTACGAAAGTAAAACGATTAGAAAGCAATCATTCAAGGTCAAAGTACTGTATATCGTTCAAACCGTAGCTAGCCATAGCATAGTTCCCGCGGGCTCACACGATGACTGAATTCGTCGGCTTGACAAGTCTTCACATGTTTGAAAAAAGATCGAGAGGAAACTTGATTCGTATTTACCAGCAGAATTTTACTTAGTAGTTGCAGCGACTTCAGTGCTTCAATTCCAGGACACGGTAAAGTGCACAGTCAACGGTGCGCATGATAAGCGAATGCCTGCACACATTGGCATTAACTTCACTAAGTGGCAAGTAGTGAACTTTAAATCTTCCTCCTGTCCTTCTTATTTCCATCCTTGTGATTTCATGGGTTGTGGCTGTTTTCTGTGTAACCGATATGTGACATACAGCGATTATGCCGGACAGTATCCGCACCTGTTACGTGCATTACCGGTTTCCGTGAAATTCCTATAAATACATTAGATTTGCATTGATCAGCGAAGGAAGCTGAGTAGATGCGATGAAATACCTAGTCACGAATGACTGCTTCATATCCACCCCCGGGGTCCGGGTTGTTTCCTGTTTATGCAGTGCTAGCCCTCTGTTATCTCTCCGTCTCTACTCTTGAGTTCTCAACTTTCGTACTGACTTGCCACGTGGGATTTTATCAAGGATGTTATGAAGGCGAATTAAGCAAGTTTGTTTTTTGAATGAAGAGTTCAACGCTTATTTCTTCCCGAAGCTTCTAGGGTGGTCCCACTACTAAGGTGTAAACAGTCTTTTGGCGGTGCATTCCTTCTTCAACGCGGGAACGTATTGTGTGCTAATTGAATTTGGTCGGATAGAATATTTTCACAAATGAACGCTCAGAGTGCAGAAGCTTTCACCTATTGCATCAGCTCACCTACAAATACTGCATCTGTCATGTACGGGAACCTTACATGACCATCCAGCCCTATTAATTGGAGATTGAGTTCCTGTATCGTGTTCGCAATTATGGCCTCTGCATTTTCTGTCAGTTTCAGGTGAATGTATGGGGTCTGGTGCAGTCAAACTGTGCTCCTCAACATACTTTACACTAGACAACAAAATCTCACAACTTGTACAATTTTAACCTTGCTAAAGGAAGCTCCCTGTAGTTGCCGAGCGAATTCATTCTTTCTAACTTTTTGCACCTTCACGCAGCAGAAGGCGAGATAGTTTGCCCTGAAAGAGAGAGAGAGAGAGAGATACTATGTAGTTTCTACGTCTGTGTTGAACGTTTGCTGCGTAACGATATTCTTTGGTACCGCCGAGTCAACTCTGTTCGCTGCTGGCGGGTATTGCCCTTGTCCATGATAAACAACCCTGATAACTATATCATTAACGCAATTCAGATAATCTGTTCGTTAATCTTTTTGAAATTCTAGGGAATTCCAGCTTGTACTTGCCTCAGCAGGAGCTCGTGTCTACTTTATTGTACACGTGTAAACGCACTGCTGCGTCACTCACTCTTCGCCGACAGGGAGGGGGGGGAATCCGGAGGACAGGTGCAAGTAAGTATCACATCCATATGAGTGACCTTGACAATCTGTCTACCTCTAGTCTACTGAAGAACATTGATGCAGCAGTTCTGGTCTCGCGCCATCATAATGTAACATATACGGTTTCAAGTCCAAGTGATGGCACCAGACAAAACTGGTACAAGAGCACAATTTATAGACCCATTGATATACACACGTGAAATGTTCTGTTGCTTGAAATATTGAAATAACTACTGAGTAGACAAGGTTAAGGCAAAGATGATAGCGCTATTCACTCCCAAGGTGGGCCACGCATGATATTGTCTCCAACAATGAGCGTCGTTGTGTGGGAGTCGCGATGGTGTCCAATAAAATACGTAGTGCCGATTTGCCAGCGATTGCAGTATACATAGATTATACCCTTGTTCATGTAAGCATTAGCAATGCGTGAAGAAAAAGCTTTGCAACTCGAGTAAGGTGTGTTAACTGATGTAACAAGCTATTTACAGGTACAGCACGCTCGATGTACAGCAGACCTTCAACCACGGAATATTTTCATCCACCAGAGATTGCAATAAAAGCTGGAAAGATACAGCACGTTTGCATGATTCGTGGGCATCAGGGGGCATCCTTGAGTATGCATGAACGCGTTTCATGGGAGGGTTCAGTACTGCATAAGATAAGAGATACGAGACACTTGCGGACAAAAGCATTTCTCCCGAATTAAAATTACTGTATGTTTGGGTGTAGATAAGCGGCAAAGTTCCACCCATATTATCAGTTGCCTTCGACTCGGTACACTGCATAGTTGTCGTTATTGGTACGAGTCACAACCCTTTGCAGAACTTCCAGAAGTACCGTTACGATGTCTGAAGCACCGTTTGAAGAACAACTAACAGCAGCAAAGGCCGAATTGGAGCAGCTAATTTCGAGCACATCATGTGGCCCTTTCTTGATGCGCCTAGCGTGGCATGATGCTGGAACATACGAAGCAGTGCGGTCCAACTCCCAGTTCGCACTTGTAATTGGCCCCCGAACTACCCCAAAAATAATTAAAAGCGTTTCTGGGTGTCGTTAAGACTTTGGGCCTTGCTGCGTATTTTTCAACACAAGCACCGTAACATAGTAAAGCTGCTTTCGGAGTTTATCGTCATCGCCGGATTGGCAGATTGTGGCAAGAATGCTCCAAAAGTATTTAGTATCGTTCCCTACGCCCTATTATCTTATCGTGTATCTAGCCTATTTGGGTTGCAGGAAATTGGTGCTGACAACTGGCCAAAGTGCGGTGGTGCTAATGGCAGTATCCGATTCGACCCTGAGATCACTCACGCTGCCAACGCTGGCTTAGCAGGCGCTGTTGCGAGTTTGGAGCCAATCAAAGCTGCTTACCCCGCTATTGGCTGGGCTGATTTGTTTCAACTTGCCTCAGCCACAGCCGTCGAGGTACCATCACTCTTCCTGAACCCAAAGGTCAACTTAGCGTGCGCCGTTGAGCTCCTTGTGGCCATAATGCACGTGTTGCGTGAGTGCAGGTGATGGGCGGACCCAAGATACCTATGCAGTATGGACGCAAGGATGCCACTGAACCTGACATGTGTCATCCCGAGGGAAACTTGCCTGCAGGCAATCCACCATTCCCAAAAGATGTTGATGCAGCAACACATCTTCGTGACGTTTTCCATCGTATGGGACTTACCGACCAAGATATTGTGGCACTTTCTGGCGCTCACACTGTTGGCCGTGCGCACAAGTCCCGCTCTGGCGAAGGTGCTGAGTGCACAAAGTATACCGCTGCTGACGTCTGTCCTGTGGGTACCAAAACTTCTGGTGGCACATCTTGGACACCAGAGTGGACCAAATTTGACAATTCTTACTTCTCGTACGTCAAGAGCAAAGCTGACCCCGAGCTTCTTGCTCTGGAGACGGACTCTTGCTTGTTCACAGACGAGTCATTCAAGTACGCCTTACAGTTGTTGTGCAAAATCCCCATCTCATCATAACCGGAACGTGAGTGGAATTTGAATAAGGGGCACCTGGTGCAAAACAAAGTTCTGTGTGTAGGGAATATGCCGAGAAGTATGCTGAGGACCAAGATGCATTCTTCGCTGACTATGCAGCAGCGCATGCTAAATTATCCGAGCTGGGCGTCAATTGGGAGACTGGACCTGTGACAATTTGAATTTCCTGAAGTTTTCGTGTCATGGTGGTTTACGCGTAATGTTGTGTAGTACTGTTGGAACTAGGCCAGGAATTTCTAGTGATTAACCCGGTTCCAAGTCATGCGTTTAAGTTGAGTTGTTCGCCGAGCCGGTGTATATTCATGTGCTTTGTGCCGTTATGAGTTTTGTTAGATTTGAGTTGGACGTATATCATTGTGTGGAGGAAGCGCGTATTCACTTCCGATGTATCAAGTAAGTAACGAATGTCTTTGCTCCTGTATTGGAATGACGAGGGAATTCAGGGAGATTTTCTCCATTCCATGGTTATGTCTGTGTAACGCAATCTGACACAACATTGAAGTTGAACCTCATTTCATCGTGCGGTTAGCAGGGTGTCGCACGTGTACTCCTTGACTTGCGCAACAAAGCCACTTCTGTTCACTCACTACATGTACACTCTCGCATTAGAGATTGGTCCATAACTGGGTTCGTAGATCAGTTTTCCGTCCGCGATTCAAAAATTCCTGCAACGTATTGCAATCGAGGGAGCTTGCTTAACGCAAGGGGCATTGTCGTTCACCCTCGAGTTAGATGTATGTCTTTACACTTTCAAAACCAAAATAATGTCAGGCTTAGTGTCAACACCGCACTCGTTTAAACTTTTCAGCTACAGCACCAACCATTCCATGCTCTTGGCAGTACGCTCGCTCCCAGCATGGCCTACTCCTTGCAGGATCGGTATGCAC
>JAULKQ010018536.1:0-10080 GCA_032356285.1 Smithsoniella earleae | reverse complement strand
AAAAATATATCCAAGGGGCGCAGATAATATAAAGGCAATCAGGATCTGCTTGCCATAGGTTCTATAAAGCAATAAAACCAGTTGAACCACTGAAGAGCCCAGGACTTTTCTTATCCCGATCTCTTTCTTCCTCCTATCCAACATATAGCTGGTGATTCCGAAAAGACCTATCCCTCCTATTACCAACATCAATATGGCTCCAATTCCAAAAAGATTTCCCACCCTGTTATCATTTTGATAAAAAAGGCCTATTTGCTGGTCCAGAAAATGGTATTCTATCGGGGTGGTTTTATCAAACTGGTCATGGATAGCGGTGATTCCTGCAAGTGTTTTCTCAAAATCAGAAGTGCTTAATCGTATTGAGAAATAATCAACCGCGGTGATAGGGTTCACCCAACTTCCGATCGCCAATGGTTGGATCTCATTATGAAGAGACTGGAAATGAAAATCCTTCATTACTCCAATCACTTGAAACTCCCCTCTTCCCCTGCTCAGACTGATAGTCTTACCTATTGGATCCTCAAGCTGAAGGGCCCGGACGGCAGCTTCATTGAGAATGATCTTGGATGAATCCACACTGATATTTCCACTGAAGTTTGTACCCTCAACAAATTCAAGGGCATAGGTATTTGTCATTTCTTCATCGAAGCACATAAAAAAGGCGTTGGCCGAATCCTTGGACCCTGGACCCTTTTTTAAGTCAACATCCGGGATCCACTTCCATTCCCCGGGAACCCTTGAGGATGATGCCACCTCCTCAACACCGGGGACCTTGGTCATGAGCTCCTTCATCAATTCAAAGTTTTCCCTGACATTCCGGTTGTTTATATCCACCACCAACATATTCTCCTTCTCAAATCCAAGGTTCTTATCATTGATAAAACTCATCTGCCTTTGGATCACCATGGTCCCCACCAACATTATAATTCCGATCCCGAATTGGACGATCAACAACGCACTACGGATCTTGAATGAGTTCTTTCTGAACACCCCTTTAAGATTATCTACAGGTTTGATCCTTGCCAATACCACAGAAGGGTAAATGCCTGAAGCAAGCCCAAGCACCGTGGTTACAAGGAATATCATACCTATTCTTGAAAAGAAATTTTCGCTATTGATCTCAAAGTTCTTTAAGGTGATCTCATTGAAATATGGCAACAACACCTCAATAAGGAATATGGAAACAATAAATGAAACCAGGGAAAGCAAAATGGCCTCCATAAAGAATTGAACCATTAATTGAGGTTTGGTGGCTCCGCTAACCTTCCTCAATCCTATCTCTTTTGCCCTATTGATCGACTTGGCGGTAGAAAGGTTTACATAATTGATACTGACCATAAGAAGGAGGAATAAGGAAATCCCTATGAAGAGATTTATATAAAACCTATTTCCATGCTCTTCTTCAATCCCGTAACTGACCCCTTCAGACCCAAGGTAGATGTCTGAAAGTGGTTGTAGAAAAAAACCCCGGGTCTCCAGTTGCTCCGGGTCATATTTTTCAACCAGGGAAGGCAAACCAGCCTCAATGCTTTTTGGGTCGGTCCTGTCATCCAACAGCAGATAAGAATAAGCACCATAATTTTCCCAGGAGATCAAATACGGGACCCATGACTCGGTGAATTCGGTGTTCTTTGAAAATAGGATATTGAATTTCAAATGCGAGTTCTCGGGAATGTCCTTTAGAATTCCGGTGACCTTTGAACCGGCAAAATTTTCCCATTTCATGGTCTTACCCATAGGATCCTCATCTCCAAAAAACCTTTTCGCCATGGACTCGGTAAGCACAATTGAGTTTTTATTCAATAAGGCCTCCTCAGGATTGCCCTCTACAAACTCAAAATCGAAGAGCTCAAAAAAATTATCCTCAGCAATTATGTAATTCCTTTCATGGGTTTTCTTTCCATCCCAAAGGATATCGATATGGCCACCTGGCTTAAAGATCCGGGTTTGGGCCTCTACTCCAGGGATCTCCTCCTTAATTGCCAATGCTACCCCGGGAGAGGTCTGCCCGTACAGTTCAATGTTTTCGATGTCGTTGCTGTTTTCTTCTACGATCCTATAGAGCCGATCTGATTTTGAATGGAAAGTGTCAAAGGTCAATTCGCCTTCAACAAAGAAAAAGATGAGAGCAAGGAAGGTGATCCCTATGGATAAGCCCACAATATTGATCAAAGCATAGCTTTTGTTTTTTACTAGGGTCCGCAGGGCAATGGTTAAGTAGTTTTTAAGCATGGGATAGGGTTTTCCAGAGTTATACAAAAAACGAACCGTAGGCTATAGAATTCTGATTTTCAAGACCTTAGATTACTTCCAAAACTTGAGTCTGTCCGGCCCCGGCCAATTAGATGACCAATTCCAGAACAATTTGTTACAAGGATCCAATTGATTCTTATGGATTATTTGAGAAAAGAGGAGTTAGCTTTTCAAAAAGGTTTAAATCAAGCTGAATAGGGGGATTTTATTTTTTGGCACGCATGTTGCAAAGCCGTGGGAAAAGTCAAATTATAAACTTAGTTGAATGAAAAAATCAGTACTAATTTTGTTTTCTTTTATTGCCATTCCATTTTTCTCGAGTGCCCAGAATTCTGGAATCAATTCTGGATTAGGATTGGGGTTCCAATTGGTTCAATACCAAAAGGATTTTGGATTAGGTATTAATGTATCTTCTCCATATTTCGTCCACAAGACCCTCACGGTCAGAGCAAAGGCAAACATTATGTGGAATGAACACTTTGAAAATAACGAAACCACCTGGAGTCAATATTCCAACGTTTCTCTTGGGATCGCTTCCAAGGCCGGGGAAATAAACGATTTCATGAGGGTTTACGGTGAAGGTGGGGTCATTCTGCTTATGCCAAACTCATCATTTTCAAGCGAGGATTATAATGTTGGCGGCTATGGCCTTTTTGGATTTGAGTTTTTCTTTTTCCCGAATGGAAATTACTTCATTGAATTGGGGGGAATGGGAACCGGTGCCAGAGCTGATGAGGTGCTTGGAAAACCCATCTATTCAAACGGATTCATGACAAACGTTGGATTCCGATACCAGTTCTAAAGATCTAATCTCAAACCCCGGCTGCACCTTGGCTTCCGGGGTTGTTTTTTGGAATAGCCGCAGCTGACCCGTCTCGGTTAGCCTGATAATGAGGTGATAATATCTCCACCTGAGCTGCATTAAATGAATCCAAAATATTGCCATGGATCTCGGAATAAATGCTTGCAGCTTCCTCAGGATAATCGGTATAAGCATTGATCTGATAGCTTACATAGAAATCATCCAGGCTGGTATGAAAGACAAAAGGTGGTGGATCCTTTTTAATCCGATCGCATTTTATTGCTGCGCCTATCAGGAGCTCGGTCACCTGATCCCTTGAAACATCGTATCCAATGGTTACGGAAGTATTTAGGATGAGTCCTTGTTTTTTTACGCTGGCGGTGTAGTTTACGGTGCTACCATTCAGGATTGAAGAGTTAGGAATGGTGACCTCCTCATTTTTTATTGTTCTCAATCGTGTTACAAGCATTGATTTCTCAATCACATCGCCTGTTATATCTCCAATTTTTACCCTGTCTCCCACCTTGAATGCCCTCATATAGGTAATTACAAGGCCAGCAATAATATTCCCAATTGCAGAGGATGAACCAAGAGAAAAGAGGATACCAAGGAATACACTAACCCCCCGAAATATCGGGGAATCACTACCCGGCAGGTAGGGAAAAATAATTATCAGGGTAAAGGCATACACCAATATCCGAAGGATATTAAAGGTGGGTCTTGCCCAGTCAGGGTAAAATCCGGGGATCTTAAGCTTTTCGGTTTGGACTTCCTTGGCAAGGAAAAACAGAAAGGAAATGAAGTAATGGGCAACCAGCAGAATGACCACAATTGCGATCAGCTCAGGAATGAATCCGATCAAGCCTATTCCTATTGATTTTACCGGTTCAAGAATGTAGCCGATCAGGGTAGCGGCGATTCCCTTGGTAGCCGGAAAGATGCTGAAAAGAATGGG
Organism: Smithsoniella earleae; assembly: GCA_032356285.1. NCBI lineage: Eukaryota > Viridiplantae > Chlorophyta > Ulvophyceae > Smithsoniella > Smithsoniella earleae. The sequence continues at coordinate 6,070 of JAULKQ010018536.1, read as the reverse complement.
GAGGGAAACATAAAACAGAATTACTATGGTAAGCCATTTTAATCCCACTAATAGCAGATGGACTACCTTCCCCATTTGATCAACGGAAACTATTTCGTAGTTCCTGATCTTTATCCCTTTAAGCTTGTTTAAAGCCTTCTTCTCAACAATTATTACAAGCTTCCCAAAGCCTAAATTGATCAATCTGACCAGACCAATAAAGGCTGCGATCACAACAAGTATCAATCCGCTTCGGATCAGGATCATCCATATACTGTTTCGATCCTGGTAACGCTTTACTGTAGACTGGATCTTTTGCAGGTAATCCTCTCCTAATTCTTTTCTCGAAATGCCCGCCCATGAGGCATCAAGATTTGTGATCGAATGAATCACAACATCACCATGATAGATATCAAGGCTTTGCATACTCTCAAAAATCAGCAGGGAGTCTGAGTGGAATTCGCCCTCATCCACAAGGTTCTCGATCTTCTGAACCATGGACTTTACCCTTGCTTTAGGGGAAAAGGGTCCAATTTTAGAGTAAACTCGAAAAAGAGTATCGTCATACAGGACCACAGGTATGCCCGGAGTGATTTTCCGTAAAGAATCCACCTTGGCAGAAAGGACCTCCTCTTTCAATCCTTGTATCCTTTTAAGGGAATCAAGCTGATTTTTTAATCTTTTTGTTTCCTGGCTGTCCTTATTTTTTACCTCTTTGATCCTTCGCAATAATTCTTGCTGGATGATACTATCCGCGATTTTGCTTGAATCGATCTGGCTCTTTAATTTCTCACCCTCCTGAATATTGGCTTCCAGCAGACTATCGGAATTCACTTGCCCTTCTTCGAGGTTTTGGCCAGTTACCAATCCAAATGACAGAAGGCAAATAAAAAACCATAAAACACTTATATTCAGGCATTTAAAATACTTCATACAATCTTTTTAATTATATCGAATTCTATAGCTTAACCCAGTACTTAAAAACCAATCATTCGTTCCGTTATTGGTCTGGTCATACCCAAAAGAAAAGTCCCACATCAGATCCTTGTTAAAATAGAATGAAAAACCTCCATTTAAATTTACCTCCACATCCTGTTCAATAAAAAAGAAATTTCCTTCTAAAAAGAGCCAAAGATTCTTCATGATTTTAAATTCCGGGTGAAGAATGATCCAACCCCTGGGTGTAGGTTCAATTCCATTCCAGAAAATGATCCAGTTACTTATAAACCTGAAACTTTTTCCAAAGGATTGACCAGTAATAAAAGTGATCCGTGGAGCGATCTCACTTTGGGTCATCCCTTCCCCTAACCAGGGCAGATCTAGATTGATCTGGATCCCAATAGCAGGTGATACTCCCTTCCCTTCAAGGATGTTGTACCTGGCCCTAAGAGAAACAAGGTTAATTCCTGTAACCTCAGACTGGCTGGAGTCAGCAAACCTAAGGCCATCTAAAAATCCAAGTCCCAATCCTATTTCAAATGGTTCGGTTAATCCCCAGCGAAAAACCCCTATTCCACCATATCCCTCCGAAACCTTATTTCCCCCTTCCGATCTATTCGCTCCATAGGCCAGTATTCCCACCTGACCCTGAACAACTCTGGCCCCAACCGTATTGGGACCTATGTTAAATCCCGGCCTACCACTTCGGATGGTTTCCCCATATTGTCCAAATGAAGGATTTATGAAAAAGCAGATCAAAACCAAAACCCCTACTATAGGTTGATCCAAAACTTTCCTGGCCAATAACTTATTTATCTTCTTCAAAGAGGAAAATTGCTAATTTTTCAATTCATGTAATCTAAATATTTTCAGATGGCGGAGGAATTCAAACAAAGACAAGGGGAAAGGCAGCTTGGAAGGTTGAAAACCCTATTGGATATATTATATGCAGTTTTGATCATAAAAGTCCTGGACTTTCTACCCCATGCAGAAAGCATGGAATGGATGGAAAAGCCCTTTGGGCTTCTAAGCTACTTCATTGATGATCCATTGATCCTATTAAGGATCTCGATAGGGGTTGGATTGACCATCATCTCCTGGAATCAGACTAATAATCTTTTTAAGTCCTTGGAGCGTACCGATGGAACTCATGCCCTCTTTTCCATACTTCAGGTGATCTTTGTTTACCTCTTTATCTTCTTTGCAGTGGCGGATCCCAATCTTGAGGGTGGACCTTCTTCACCCGCCCTGCAATGTATCAGTCTTTTTCTTGCTGGATTAATGGGCATCCTGGGTTGGCGCTATGCTGGGAAAAAAGGATTAGCAGATCCTTCTCTCGATAATAAAGAATATGAAAAAATCACAAGGAACAACCTAAATGAACCCCTAACCGCTCTATTAAATACCAGCCTGGCATTTGTTGGATCAATGGCATGGACAATTGGTTGGTTTGTTTGGCCTTTTTTTATAACCCTGATAGTGAAAAAAACCAAGGGACCAAATCAAAATTAGGGATCATGGAAGGGTCAAAATTTCCTCTTCATGCCCCTCCTTGGTCAGGCCCAACTGTTCAATGCTGAAGAGATGGGCATAATCAACATAGAGTGTATGGGTTAAAAGTATCCTGGAACCATATGGGGAGAAACCATCGTGAAACCCCTGTTTTTCCCAATATCCATCCGGCATTGACCCTAACCATCGGATCATTTCCTTTCGGGTGCTTTCAAAACTTTTCAAATTTTCTTCCAGGTCCTGCTTTTGATAATGGTCATCAGATCGGCCTGGTCCCGGGTCATAAATCTTGATCGTGGGTTTGTCCTCCTCCTCAAATTGTTTGAACCTTGCGATCAACACATCCTGAGCCTCAACAAGATGGCAGATCTGTTCATGGATGCTCCATTTATCGGTTTTCCGTCTGATTTGAATCCGACTTGTAGGTATTTGTTCCAATAGGTGGTTGAGGATAATGGGCGTCCTTTCTAGACATTCCAAAATGGTCAGGATCTCTTTCATTTTCCCTGGATTTTAATTAGGAATTCCAACAATGTTAATCACCACAAGGCAAAAAAAAACCGCCTTTTTTTTAGGTTGTCATTAAAATGAATCAAAACCCGGTTTATGAAGGCATATTATAGTAAAATCTTTCATGTACAATTTGATCACCTTCCCAGCGCTTGACTGAAGTTTCTTCCCATTTCATGCGATTTCCGTCCACAAATGTTACATCCATCCATGCCTCGGACATCGTAATTGCATCTTCTTCATTGGAAGTAATAGCGGTAGCTCCTCCTCCATGCATTTCCTTCATAGAAGCCAAAAATTGTTGTTCTCTTTCCCTGTTTGCATCCTTTCCTTCCATGGACCCGATCCTTGGTTCCTCCATGACTACATTTTCAGCACAGTATTTCTCGAAGGCTTCCATCATTTTCCCTTCCCCCATTAGCCTATGGATATCTTTTTCTTTTTCAAGGTAGCTCATGTTATTTAGTTTTTGTTGATCTATTAAATCTAAAGCCCCATGATTTACCCAACGATTAAAAATCAAAGGATGTCAAGGTTGTGACAAAATTGTTAAGCCAATAAAATGGATTTATACATTGACCATTGAAATAAAACTCCAGGAACAATCCCAGCAATACTAACTAAATTCAAGCATCGATAAAATTTTATTAGAATGACCTTTTGGATACTCAACTTTACTTCTGATACTCATAATATTTTCTGGTCATTTTTTAGCCCAGGAACGATGCTCCCATCCAAGAATTTCCTGAAAAGTTTTTTGATAAATAATAGGGAAAAAAGTTTATGTTAATGAAGGCCATTACATTCAAAAAATACGGCCCACCCTCAGTTCTTCAGTTGGAAGATTTACCAGTTCCGGAACCCAAAAAAGGTGAGGTTCAGATCAAGGTTATGGCAGCAACCGTTACGGCCGGAGATTGCGAACTCCGCCGCTTCGACATCAAACCTACCTGGTGGTTGTTTGTCCGATTTGCCATGGGACTATTTAAACCGAGAGTGAATGTATTGGGCCAGGAATTGGCAGGAATTGTAACGAAAAGCGGACCGGAAGCCAAGAGATTTAAACCAGGAGACAGGGTCTTTTCCGCCTGTGATATGAGTATGGGAGCCTATGCGGAATATAATTGTTTAAAGGAGGAACCCAGCATGACCCTTACCCCGGAGGACCTAAGTTTTGCGGAAGCCGCAACTATTCCAACCGGAGGTCTTAATGCTCTTTATTTCCTGAACAAGGCAGAAGTAAAACCCGGAGATAAGGTACTGATCAATGGAGCGGGCGGAAGTATCGGGACTTATGGCGTTCAATTAGCAAGGCTTATGGGCGCCGAGGTTACAGCCGTTGATAGTGGAATAAAATTGACCATGCTACAAAGTATTGGTGCTGACCATGTTATCGACTTTGAAAAAGAGGATTTCACTCAGGCCGAAATGAAATACGATGTGATCTTTGATGTCGCTGCCAAAACATCCCTAAGTTCAATGCTTAGGGTCCTTAAAAAAGGAGGAAGACTTATGGATTCCAACCCAAGTTTTTCCGGACTTATCCTTGCGATTTTTGTAAACCTCCTCAGCTCCAAAAAGCTTAGGCCTGGCCTGGCAACCTACTGCAGAGAAAATTGCGAGTATCTGGCAGACCTAATGGCTAAAAGAAAGATCAAGGCCGTTATCGATAAGGAATTTGATCTTGAGGACCTACGAGAAGCCCATGAATATGTAGAAAAAGGCCTCAAAAAAGGAAATGTTAGTATTTCCATAGGCCCACCCATAGCCTAAGAAGAACTTCAACCCGCTTATCCATCAATCTATCCTTTCAAAGAAAAATTGTCAAATACACATAACAATATGTAAAGTATTTTTGACTTAATGAACCTTTTACTTTACTTTTGGTACATAATATTTAACACCAAGTCCAAATAACTATACGCATGGAAGAAAAAATGTCCATACAGGAAAAACAGCTGATCATATCGATAATTGGAACATTAGTCAGTTATGGGGTCTTTTATTTCTATGCCTTTCAATGGTATGATCCGGAAGGTTTCACCATAAGGGATGAAATGAAATTCTGGGCTGAAGGATTGCTTTGGCTGATCCCCATCCAAATAGGATTCAAGATCGTCCCCTTCATCATATTCCATATCATCCACCATATCGTTACCAAGGAAAAAGCGGATCATATGGATGATGAATACGGAAAGAAGATCGAGTCAAAAGGAAACAGGAATTTCTATTATGTATTCCAGGCTGGATTTTATGGGGCCATGATCGCCATTATCATGGATCAGTCCATAATGGTCATTTTCAACATTTTTATCCTCTTCGGATTTCTTGGGACCCTATTCATGGATTTTTCACAGCTCTACTTTCACAGAAGGGGAATAGGATAATGAAGGCTAAGGATAGAATAGAAAACAACATCAGGACCCTGCGGTTCATGGCCAATGAAATGACCCAACAGGACCTGGCTGAAAAGGTAAGGGTCTCTCGTCAGACCATAGTAGCGATTGAGAAGGCAAAATACTCCCCTTCTCTCGAATTGGCTTTTAAGATCGCCAGGGTTTTCGAAAAACCATTAGAGGAGGTATTTCAATTCCTTCCTGCCGAAGAAAAAAAGAAAAAATAGAATACAGATATGAAACTGCTCATTCTCAAAACAAATATCAGATCGAAGAAAAAAGTAAGATCAGTTAGGTCTTTACTCAATAAAACACCCATGATAAGCGACTGGTCTGTAGATCTGAATGATATCGATAATGTACTTCGAATAGAAGCAGAAGACGATCTTAAAGAACAAGAGGTTCTTGGAATACTAAAGCATTCGGGCTTTTATGCTGAGGCCCTATAAATAAATTATTCAAAAAATTAATATGAAAAAAATGTTACCACAAACGACTTATAGAAATAACCATACCGAGGAAGAGTGCGATGCGGGAAAATTCACAGGAGATCTGTTTTACCTGTTGACCAGTCGCCTCGCGATATTTATTGCTGCCCTCGTGATCATTTTTTCCGTCTCAATTGGTGATAATGATGCTGATACTCATATTAGTGAAAGCTCAGGTTCAGAATTGGTGGCTAGTTCTTTTTTCCCCAACCCATTGGTCTCGACAGAGGATTACGAAGAGGAAAA